>KE506338.1:147508-157603 GCA_000441515.1 Elaeis oleifera
GAAAAAATATTAAAATCCTTCGATCTGATCAAGGAGGAGAATACTTATCCAATAAATTTTAGATCATCTTAAAGAAAAAAATTATCTCAGAGTGGATCCCTATTTATACACCACAGTTAAATAGTATAGCAGAAAGGAGAATCATACTTTATTAGATATGGTGCGGTCCATGATGTGCCTTACAGACTTGTCTATTTCTTCTAGAGATATGCCCTAGAGATTACTGTCTATATCCTGAACAGAGTATCTTTAAAATTTATGCCAAGCACTCCATATGAGATATGGAGAGGAAAGAAGTCTAATATTAAGTATCTTAAGATATGGGGCTGTCTGGCTTATGTTAAAAAAATTTTGAACATAAGCTGAGTGCTAGGACAGATGAATGCTTATTGTAGGTTATCCAAAAGAGAGTATAGGATACCTCTTTTACCATCCTACTGAGCAAAAGATGTTTGTCAGTAAATATGCCACTTTTATGAAAAAAATTCATCTTAGAAAGAGGCAGTGGGAAGAAATTGAACTTGGAGAAGTTCAAGACCTACAAATAGAAGCATAAGATAATCCTCAACCAAAAGTACCCATTGATGAGGTACAACCACAAAATATACCTCCTCTCCAAAGGTCGAATAGAGTGCGAAATGCACCTCTAAGGTATAGATTTATTATTGAAAATAATGAAGCCCACATCATTGAGAATGATGAACTTTTGACCTATACGGAAGCTGTAATGAGTAGGGACTCAGACAAATGGCTAGAGGCTATGAAATCTAAAATAGACTCTATGTACTCCAACCAACTATGGACTTTGGTTGATGCACTAAAAGGTGTGACCCCTATTGGACGCAAATGGATTTATAAGAAAAGATTGGAGCAGATGGTCAAGTTGAAACTTATAGAGTCAGATTGGTGGCTAAAGATTTCAAGCAAAAATAGGATATTGATTATGATGAAATATTCTCACCTACTGCTATGCTCAAATCTATACAGATTATGCTTGTAATAGTAGCATACCATGATTATGAAATATGACAAATGGATATGAAGACCGCCTTCCTTAATAGTTATCTTGAGGAAGAGGTTTACATGTCTCAGTCAGAAGGATTTATTTCAAAAGAAAGAACAAATCAGATATGCAATCTTAAAAAATCTATTTATGGATTAAAGCAGGCCTCGAGGAGTTGGAATATCCGCTTTGATGTTACAGTCATTGAGTTTGATTTTATAAAAAATATGGATAAATCTTGTGTATACAAGAAGACTAGTAGGAGTGGCATTGTCTTCATAGTTTTATATGTGGATGACATACTTCTCATTGAGAATGATATCTCAATGTTACAATCAGTTAAGATATGACTATCAAGTAAGTTTTCTATGAAGGATTTGGGCAAAGCATCCTATATACTAGGTATAAAGATCTATAGGGATAGATTTAAGAGGATGTTAGGCTTGTCCTAATCCAGGTATATATATCTGGTGCTAAAAAGGTTTAGCATGAATGGGAGTAAAGAGGTTACTTACCATAAGTTAAGGCATATATCTCTCTAAAAGGATGTCTCCTAAAATAATAGAAGAGAGAAATAGAATGAGTTCTATTCCCTATGCTTCGGCAGTAGGGTCAATCATATATGCTATGCTATGTACCAGGCCTGATATTGCCTATGCTTTAGGCATTGTTAGTAGATTTTAGGCTGATCCAAGAGAAGATCATTGAAAAGTAGTGAAAAATATTCTTAAGTACTTAAAAAGGACTAAAGATATTTTTTGCTATATGGAAGATCTGATCTAAAACTAGAAGGCTATTCTGACTCTAATTTCAATCAGACCCTGATGATAGCAAGTCCACTTTAAGGTATGTCTTAATTCTAAATGATGGAGCAGTAAGTTAGAAAAGTTCTAAGCAGCAGACTGTAACTGACTCAACTACTGAGACAGAGTACATAGCTGCAAGTGAAGCCGTCAAGGAAGCTATCTAGATGAAGAAGTTTATCACTGAGTTGGATGTCATTTCTGAGATTGAGAATCTAGTATCACTTTACTATGATAATATTGGAGTAGTTGCTCAAGCAAAAGAGTCGAGATCTCATCATAAATTCAAGTACATTCTAAGGTGCTTCCATCTCGTTCATGAAATAATTGAAAGACAAGATGTAGTCATTGAATGAGTAGATACAAAGAACAACATTGCAGACCTGTTTACTAAGGCTCTACCACAGCAGCAGTTCGATCGCTACCTCGATTGTATGGGGATAAAATATAAGGACGATTGGCTTTAGTGCAAGTGAAAAATTGAAAGGAATATGCCCTATAAGCCAATCAAAATTTGTATGTTGATAGATTTTTTTTGTAATCTTTCAGACTCATGTAATTGATATTTTATAACTATAAGATATTATTTTCATCATAGGCTGCATCTTACTTTTGTAAGAGCTACAAGATGATATAGAATCCATCTATCCTGAAGAAATTAAAGATGAATTCAATCCAGAAGGAAATAATATAGAAAATTTTCTCTAGAAGTAATTGAAAAATCTGATGGAGAAAATGAAGAATAGTCCTTTAATTATTATCCTTAGGATCTTGAAAGAATAGAACTTAGACTTAAAGATTTTGGGATAAAAAAACTCTTCAAGCTAAGGAAAATCTCACCTTCTAAGATAAGGAAAATCTCACTGAGTAAAACCTTGCCTACTAGGCTTCAAAAATCTGCCTGTTATCCAACTATATCTTCGAATAAATCTTCTATTACTTTGAGAGAAATAGAAAATAATACAAAAAATTATAGTATAGAACCTACTATAGATTTTTTATATGATACAACAAAATATAAAATAAAATAAAAAAATTAGCTAAATTAGTTTTAAAAACATCATATGGCTCTTATACTGACTCTAAGATCATAGAAATAGCTGAATTCTCTATAGATAAAGAACTACTAAGAGAAGATTTTGATTTCGATAAAAATAAAGATAGAAAAGAGTGGTTCTTAGATACGTATAATAAAAGGAAAAGAGAGTTTATAAGAGAAGTATAGTTTAGTCAGATGAGGACCAAAGAAAGACATATTTTCTTCTTTGACTGGTTTAATAAATACTATATACAAGGCTTTAAGGAAGTTAGTCCTAGAATACAAGAAACTATAATTAAAAGGATAATGGCTGAATCATGAAAAGATTGTAGAAGCTCTAAAGTTGAACCTTTTCAGGTGCAAAAGAAGATGAATAAGAGTCCAACTAAGATTTCTACCAATGATCTTGATCAAATCTCTAAAGTAGAAACTTGTTTTGATATAATCTCTGAATGTCTAGACCAGATTGAGAAACAACAAAACTGTATAAGTTATTCTCTCAACCTTAAAGAAACTGAAACTCAAATTGATAGCCTTTTAGAGAATGATAAGGAATCTGAAGTTGATCGGGATAATTTGATAATTCATTAGTAAAGATTGGTGATTTCTCCATAAGATCGATACTCTACCCAATCTCTTGAATGTTGAAACTGAAAATGATTCATCCGAAGAATCTGATAAAATCCTAGTTGAAAAAAACTCTTCTGATGAAATCATTGAAACTACTCATAATCCTGATACTGATACTAAAGTCAATCTAAATTCTATATCTTTACTTGAATCCTTTGAGTCAAGTCCAGGCATCGGTCAATTGAAGGTACCAATCGAAAATCACATTGAAATTATTGAAGAAATTACTGAGGAAGATTATATGAACCTAACTGAGGTACCTCCAATATTCGACATCTATGAAGAACAATCAGAAAAAAAATTCTCAGAAAAATTAGATAAAATTATAGTGAATCAATTTGATAGAATTTCTTCTTATGAAACTTTTGAAGAAACTACTTCTACATTTGATTTATGGCCAGACTCTATATCTGAATTCAAAGCTTCGAACCAACCTACTTTAAATTTGTCACCCTCATCTAGTAGGTTTAGTTTAATCTCTTTGTCTGAAAAAATTTATGAAACTTCATATTCTTTGAGGATAAAGGAATTAATAATTCTTTAGGAACTAGTAATCCCTTAGGAATTAGCAAGCTCTCAGTCTCAAAAAATTTTGAGGACAAGAGAATAGTTAGTAGGAAGAATATAGTTAGTAAATTATTTATCTCAGAAAATACTAAAGATAAATCAATTTCTAACTATAAACTAGTAGTTCAGATCTCTAGAATAATAAATTATTATCTTAGATCGATCTTAGTGGATTCACAGTTGACAGAAATCTCTGACAACTTATCCACTATCCAAACTAAGAGGAGATCTCTTGGTTGGAACCCTGATGGACTTACAAATTTTAAATGGTTAATAGTAGTCATCAACTGACAATGACACAACTGAAAGTTTGTAAGATCCATTATTATTCATAAATTTCAGTTGCTAAGACAATGGTAAATTATTTGTTAAGGCAATTGAAAGATTGGTGGAAAATTCCTTCCACTAACTCAAAAATTGTGAATATTGTTCAAAAAAATTCTAAAGGTGTTAGTCCTTTAGATTATCTTTTGAACACAATAGATAAACTTTATGTAAATATTAATAATAAATTAAGTAACCTTAGGAGTAGCTGTTTAGATGAGTTTAGATGGTATAGAGATACTTACTCTATTATATCAGGATCTTCTTTAGGTTTAAAAAGATTTTTCTTAAAGTTATCATCCCTAGGCTTAGAAATTAATTTAGGAATAACTCCTTTACTCCTAGAAAAAGATAAAACTAGATTAGAATATATAGGTAATATTAGTAAATTAGATAGAGTAATTTTTTTTGATGAATCTAAATTGAATAACAACTTGAGTATTCGAGATCGATTTACAAAGACACATAGAAGAGAAAAGATAAAATATCTCTATATCTTAGAAGATTTCTGTTATCAATTTAGATTTTGACTAAACAAACTATATATAAGAAAATATATAAAATTCAAAAAGAAAAAATAAAATCTTTCGAGATTATACTAAATCTAATAAATAAGTACCATTAGATTACTAACAAATAATATTTAATAAGTTTTAAAATAATACTATAAATATATAAGAAATATCTAGCTCTTAATAATATAAATAGATTTAGGAAGAAATCTAATAATGGCTGATTTAATCATTTCTCTGAAAATTTTAAAAATCAACAAAATTAGATGGAGAGATTTTATCCATAACCCTAAAATCCTAGAATTTTCTTAAAACAAGATAAAGTTTTTACCTAAGTCAAAAACAACTATTCATACAAAGTAAACTTGAATTGATAAGAAAAGCTTAAGGAAGATCTTATAAGACCAATAGAAAATATGTAAAACATAATTGGTTTTATAAAATCTTATACATTCTGAAATTGAAACTAAGATCTTTAAAAATACTTTAAATATGAAAATAAAATTCTTTCTATTCAGAATCAGAAGAATCTTTTGAATTGTTATCATAAACTTGCTATTTAATTATTTTATAAATTCTTCTGAATTACAGGAACAAGGAGGCAGTCAAGACAAAGAATTTCTTTTAAAAGAGTCTTAGAATTAATCCTTAATTCTTTTAAGATACTCACATCTTTATTTTTAGAGACTCAAAAAAGAAGAAAAAGAAAATGCCTCTTTATATGATGAACTGAATAAAATTTAAAAGCTGTGGAATCCTTCCATTCTGATCTTCCCCAAGAAACATGTTTTATAATCTATAAAGCATGGGATGCTCATCTATTTCGATCTGAAAAGGAGTTTCTCCACCAAATGACCAGTCTAATCAACCACTTAGAAGAAAAAAATATTTTTTGAAAGCTATCAAAGAACATATTTACAAAGTTGGAAGCCAGATAACACAACCTACCTCTGAACTCATATCTCTCTATAATCTCTGTGAACTACCAGAGACGCCAACAATGATTAAGTTCAAAAGACTTGATTATTGGAAAAAGGCACAAGAAATTTTAAATTCAGAACTTTAAGTAGATATCTATAAAAAAGTAACTCAGCCTGATGAATTAAAGAAGCTCTTTGAAGATGTACAGTTGTTTTAGACAATTGGACTTATCCCAAGCTCTTTCTACCCTTGATTAACATACTGACTAGACCAGAAGAAATCAGAGCTTTATATAAAGAGCTTGTGAAGCTGATTTCAATAGACTGTGCCATGCTATATGACATATTTTCTTCTATTGTTGCCATCATACTAAGAGATGTGAGAAAAAATCGAAAATATCTTGAAGCAAAAATATACAGTGGTATAGAAGAAAAAGATAGGAAGCATTGAGTATCCCTTTCAAATCTACAATATCACTACCCTTGAGGATGTGGATAATCAAGTAGGATTTCGATCAAGAATAACAAAAGAAAAGAAAAATCTGCCAAAGATTTTGATCTCAATATTTACAAAGTTATATCATATTTAGAAGTCTATTGGACAGCCAAAAAATTACAACAACAAAAATACTGGACTGATGGGAGAATTTAGGTGACTACTAATCTTTCGACAAGAATACTAAATCAAGAGGACCCCCAAGATCTTCTATGCAAAGAAAATTCATATTCAGGATGGCGTACTCTTCTCAACTTAGAAAATTATCTTGAAAAAATTTGAAGCCATAAACTTTTAAAGAAGGTGTTATATCATGCCTAAAATTGAGGAAACTTTGGAGACAACTGCAGGCAGATAGACATCCATCTATATTATGGTCCAGAAAGCTCAGAAAGTTGAGCAAAATAATTTTTCTAGTACACAACCAACTCACTCTAAATGGTTGAGCTAATATATATATATATATATATTCTACTAACCCTTCTATCAAAATTTTTGGTAGAAAATTTTCTTATAGGTACACTTTGTGGCTCTTCTATTAGCCACTTCTACAACCAGATGATTACCACCATCTTTTGAAGACAATATGAACCACTACTATTATTCTCAAAGCCAGTTCATCTTCAAAATCCGATCTGCACTAGGATCCAAAAATGACAAACAAGCTATGGAAAGATTCCTGACATTACCACTATTCATCTGCAGGAAGATTTCTAACACTGTACAAAAATGACAAGATGCTATAATTCGGACTTAAAATCAATTAAGTTCTGACTTCGGTTCTGACTTTCAGAAACTTTCAGATTCCAAATCAATTGAAGTCCATCGGATTTCAAACCAACTGAAGTCCGCATAGTTCTTTTCCCCATCTATAAATAACGAAGGAAGCCTTCATTCTGGAGGAGGCAGAGCGCAGAGAGGCAAGGCCGAGAGGAGTTTGGTGCTAATGGCAGAGTTTCTCTACTTTATCTCCATCTTTCTTTCTCTTTTGTTCTAAGCTTCTCCTAATCCTTGTTCACTCCTCCATCTTCTCCATGAAATCTTCATCTTCTTCCTCTAAACTTCCTTTGTTTCCTTAAACTTCCTCATTTGTTTCCTTCATCAGGGATAACTCCATGTGAAGAAATCCTCTTTTTCTTCCACCAGACACCACCTCCTTCATCTTCCCTTCCACTTACCATTATAATATTCTTCCTTCTCTCATCTTTGCTTGTTTCTTCCACCAAACCAGGCTTCCACCATCATTCCTCATTAAAAATCCACCACCAACGTCTCATCTCCATCTCTTTCCATTATAATATTTCTTTCACCCATCTTCCTTCTATTCCACCATTAAAATATTCATCCCATTCTCTTCCTCCACAGAAGTCCCATAAACTCCGTCTTAGCTCCATTAATCCATATGAATTTTGTAAATAAGTATGTTTATGATGTTTTACTCATATATTAGCATGAATTAGCACTTGTGGTTTGTATTTAAGTTTGCTTAAGCTTGATTAGTGTACATAAAACTTGTACGGTGTGTATTTCAATTTCATCAGACTTTATATAAGTGTGCTTTTGTAAATAAAGCTCATTTTCCTTTCATTTTACTATTGTTAATTAGGCTTTAAGCTTTCTTTACACTTAAGTTTGTTTATATTACTATTCATATTACTGTTTATTATGGTAGCTGTACTGTAGTTAATTACTGTAGTATATGCACTGTGCAGTACTATAGCTGAAATACTGTACAGTACTGTTGCGCACTATAGCATGTTACTGTAGCACGATGGTAAACAATTGGAATGCTACTAAGGCTGTAAAGTAAACAACGGATCAGCCTCTTAAGGATAAACAACCTTAAGGTTGGTAGAGATTGTGAAGTAAACAACGGATCAATCAGGATAAACAACCTAAATTCCACCTGTAATATGTTATAAGGTTGTACCAAAATATAGTACAATCTATTGTACAATCGCGAAGTAAACAACGAAGCGATTATATACTATCCAATTAGTTAAAATACTCTATTTTACTCTAAGCTTTTATTTATTTTTGCTTTTATTTATTTTTGCTTTTATTTATTTCTTTTTCTGTTGTTTAGGTATTGTACTTTGTTTCATTTTGTTAGTTTGTCCTTTCTTTTATATTAAGTAGTTTTATTTTATTTAAGTTTATCTGCTCTTAGTTAAACTTAGTTTTGTATATTTACTTTGTTCCTATTTTATATACTGCATTTTCTTAGTTAAATTTTATTTCTTTCTATTAGTAGTCTTTTTCATTCTTGATTTACTCTGCGCTTACTTAGTTTAGTTTATTTACTGCAGTCAGTTAGCAGTTAGTCTGTTCTAATACTGGGGCAATTGCTCAAGCAAAGGAATCGAGGTCTCATTATCAATCCAAGCACATTCTAAGGTGCTTCCATCTCATTCGTGAAATAGTCGAAAGGTAAGATGTAGTCATTGAATGAGTAGATATAAAGAATAACATAGCAGATCTGTTTATTAAGGCTCTTCCACAGCAGCCGTTTGATCGCCACCTTGATTGTATGGGGATAAAATATGAGGACGATTGGCTTTAGTGCAAGTGAAAGATTGAAAGGAATATGCCTTACAAGCCAATCGAAATTTGTATTTTGATAGATTTTCTTGTAATCTTCCAGACTCATGTAATTGATATTTATAAATATAAGATATTTATTTCTCATCATAGGCTGCATCTTACTTTGTAATGATGAACTCCATAAATCAGGATAATGGCTTTAGGATTATGATGAGATCATATCTATGAGATCTAAAATCTTAAAAATCTTGATTTAAAATATTCCTAGTCATAGGAGCATTGAGTAGGAGATCAATATTTCGGATAGACTGGCACTTTCTATATATGATCAATGGAGAGGGTGGCTGATCTCATAAGTCACTTGTGTGAGACACTAATATAATGATGTGAGTACTCATTAGAGAATGAGTTCACTGAATTGATCTGACTTGAGAAACATCTTATGGAATCAACCTATCCGTCAAAAGATGTTTTCTTATAGTGAGAGTTGTGCATGTAATCCTTTGACCTGAGACTATCATAGAACTTGTATACATGAATCCGTATTTGGTTCATACTTATTCATGACTGAGTCATGTATGGCGTGATCTGGATATGGTAGAATGTATATGGAGGTTGTGAGTAGATCAACATGTAATCGATCACTCCTGGTAAGAGGAGATCGTATTTATTTACTCTAATCGATTGATGATTCAGAAAGTCTTTGATCAAAGTGGGATGAAAATTAGAAATTTTTTTAATATTTTATTAATCAAGTCATCATTAAAGATTAAGAGAAATATGAATATGATATTGGATATGACATCATTCCATATTCAGAGTCATATTCGGGATGCAGGTTGATCGTAGGATCGAATTGCACAATAACTTTCCACTGAAGGGTATTTTGGTGTTTCCATCAAAATTTTATATCTTTCAAATAGATATGATACGTTGCTAGACGTCAATCTTATCTTGTGAGTTTGATCGAATTAAAGAGTTTATTCGATCGTCAATTAGAAAAGATTCTAATTACTGAAATCGAGTTAGCTCGATTGGACCTAAATCAGTTAGATTAAATTCTAATCAAATCAGGTCAATTTGTACTCAGACCCACTACTGGCTAGATGTAAACCCAATAGATCACACACAAAGAAATTGATCAAGGGTCTAATTGGATTAGATCATATTGCAAGATGAACATGCTAGCACATGTTGCAAATTTTAGCTTCTTGTTTCGAATCGGATTCGAATTTGATTCCAGATTGGACTAATTAA
>KE506339.1:31905-42410 GCA_000441515.1 Elaeis oleifera
TTTCAAATAGGAGAGTATTTGCTTATTTATATTTATATTTTAAAGTTAATGGAGAATAAAATAAATGAGGAGTAAATTAGTAGAAAGGTGAGTTATAGAGTCGTCCTTTCGTAGGGCGACTTATAGAGTCATCCTATCAAAGGGCGACTTATAAAACCGTCTTATCAAAGGACGACTCATTCTTTAGTCCATCTGGCCTCTAGCTAGCGGTCAGATTGATGAGTTGGCAAAGAAAGTCATCTTTTTAAAAGATGATTTCTTATGAGCAGTATTTTCATAAATTGTTTGAGCTCGACGTTATTTTGATAATTTTTTAAAATTAACCATAAATGGGTAAAAATCCAAAGGTGTAAGTTGGTCTCTTCAGATTTTGAGAGCTTAATCTTGGTAAAGCATGATATTTGTAGAGTTTGAGGATTTTTGATCAAAAGGAATCTTCTTCGGCTACAAACTTTATGATTTTTGGAGTTCTGTACTGTGATAATATGAATATGAATGAGGGTTAATCAGGTGGGTTCGGGTGCCTGATAGGTATACCACTTTTAAATGGGACGTGTTTGGGATATTTGGATTTTTACCCATTTATGGTTAATTTTAAAAATTATCAAATAATATCGAGCTCAAATTGTTTATGAAAATACTGTTCAGAAGAAAGTCACTTTTTAAAAGGATGACTTTTTTTGTCAATTCACCAACCTGATCGTCAGCTAGGAGTCAAGTGGATTAGAGAATGAGTTGCCCTTTCATAGGGCGGCTTTGTAAATCACCTTTTGATAGGGCGACTCTATAAGTCACCCTTTCTGTGTCTTATTTACATTTATTTATTTTAAGTTAATATCCTTATTTATTTAAGTTAATATCCTTATTTATTTTACTCTCTATTAACTTTAAATATAAATATAAATAAGTAAATACCTTTCTATTTGAAATCAATAAAAATATCAAAAAAATTAAAATCCTTAAGAATAAGAAGTTAAAACTTAGACTTTAGTTCAAATTTTTTTTCAAACCCGAAACTTTTAAAACCTTTCTTCTTTAGAACGAATAGGTTAAAGGGTCTCAAAATTCATTAAAAATCATTTTGTGACTCACTAACATCCAAGAATCAATTATTGTCAATTTTGGTTTCAAAAAAATATATATTTATATACCTCTCTATATAGGTGCTAGTTTTCTGACTTAAAAAGTTTTTAGAATTCGCAACGATAGATAATCAAAATTATACTTAACTGACTTCAACAAATTTTGGTGAGATAAATTTAATTCAAAGTAGTTTATAAGTCAGAAAACTAGCACCTATATGGAGGAATATATAAAATATATATTTTTTGAAATTAAAATTGATAGTAATTGATCTTTAGATGTTGGTGAGTTACAAAATGATTTTTAATAAATTTTGAGATCCATTAATCTATTCGTTCTGAAGAAGAAAAGTTTTAAAAATTTTGGATTTGAAAAAAATTAATTAAAATCTAAATTTTGATTTTTATTTTAAAAATTTTAATTTTTTTGATATTTTATTGATTTCAATAAAAGATATTTACTTATTTATATTTATGTTTTAAAATTAATAAAAATAAAAAGTCATCCCATCAGAGAACAACTTATAAAGCTGTCCTATCAAAGGACGATTCATTCTCCGATCTATTTGAAAGGACGATTTTTTTTGAGGAGTATTTTTATAAATAATTTGAATTCAATATTATTTAATAATTTTTTAAAATTAATTATAAATGGGTAAAAAATCCGGATATTTGGTTAATTCCGTAATGGAATTTGGATGGTAGGATTTTAAACGGATTCAGGCACGGGTAGGGCAAATTTTGCGGGTACCCTACCCGTTGCCCTCCCTCCAGTCACGTTGGAAGCTCTTATTGAATGCCCGTTGGTGGCTTCTCCTCCCATTCCGTGGCTCCCCGCCGACGGCGCCCTCAGCTTCTTCGTTCCCCGTCGCGCCCGCAAGCAAGCTTCCATCGCGGGAGTACCCAATGGAGGTCAGAGCTCGAGCCCCCGGTAAGATCATCCTCTCCGGCGAGCACGCCGTCGTCCACGGATCCACCGCCGTTGCCGCCGCCATCGATCTCTACACCTACGCCTCCTTTTGCCTCCCTCCCACCTCCTCAGGTCTCTTTCTTTCCCATCCGCTAATTCGATAGGAAATCAATGATTATATATAGAAGAAAGCCGAAGGACGACATGATTTGATGTTTGCTTTTTATTCAACGTTGATATCTCTTCCTTCTTTGCTTTCTTGGCGTCGATATTGGATTCCTCTTCCTTTCAGTGATTGGATTCTGGTTGTCGTATCCTGTGTTTTATGTTTATTGTGGCTGATATACAGCAATGATTTCTTCTGATCGTGTGAGTAATGGTTATCCGTTTTCCGATCTTTATAGGGTTTTGGAAGCAAGTGGTGCTGCATTATGTTTGTGCTATACGCTAAAGGTCGCAACTTTCTGTTGTTTTCTCAGAGAATGATGATGGAGCAATTGAATTTGAGCTGAAAGATTTGAGTTTGGTGTTTTCTTGGCCATTATCGAGGTTAAGGAAGTGCTGGAGGAGAAGATTAGCCCTGTTCCTTCATCTCCAAGGTCATGCTCGTTGGAGTGTACGAGATTGATAACTAGCCTAGTTGAGCAGAAAACATTCCGGAAGCTAAAATTTGGCTTTATTCAGGGGTTTCGGCGTTCCTCTATCTCTACACTTCAATCCAAGGTATTAATCTATGCGGCACAATACTATTTCTTTTATGTCTCTATGTTTCTTTTCTGAGATCAGTATCTGGTTCAATTTGGGTGTCGTAATTTTAGAGTTCCTCTTTGTGCTAGTTTTAAGCCTGGGAAAGTGGCTGTCACCTCAGAACTTCCGATGGCCTCTGGTTTGGGTTCGTCTGCCTCATTCTGCGTCTCTCTCTCAGCAGCTCTGCTGATACTTTCTGGTGCCATTTCCATTAACAACCAGCAAAATGAGTGGTTTACGTTAAAGGAGAGTGAGCTCGACCTGGTGAACAAATGGGCATTTGAAGGTGAAAAGATTTTACATGGGAGGCCTTCTGGGATTGACAACACTGTGAGCACTTACGGTATGTAACATTATCAAGCACATCAAATTATTCTTTTTTGGCTAATTTATTATGTCTTGACAACAATGTAAGCACTTATGGTTTGTAACGTTATGAAGCACTTTGATAAACTATTCTTTTTCGGTCATGCATACGCGCTGTTGTAGACTATTGCGAGCCTTGGAGATGAGCATCTTTCTCCACTATTGGAATTATGGGACAGATATAAACTGCACATTTTCTTTTCTTTTCTTTCTACAATTTTTTGGTTACCTCCTCTTCATGTTCATGAACTTCCAATGCTGCACACATCACATGTTATATGTTAAGGAAGCCTACTGTGTCAAGTGTGGATGCATATGTAACAGGCAAAATGATCAAGTTCAGGTTGGGCGAGTTGGCTCACATCAAATCTAGTGGACCTCTTAGAATGCTCATCACTAATACAAAGGTTGGAAGGAATACAAAGGCTTTGGTTGCTGGTGTATCTGAAAGAGCCTCTAGGCATTCGGATGCTATGGCTGCTGTGTTTACTGCAGTTGATTCTATTAGTAAGGAGCTCGCAACCATCATAGAGTCACCTGCTCCAGAAGATGTATCTGTCACCTCAAAGGAAGAGAGGATAGAAGAGCTAATAGAAATGAACCAAGGTTACTTCAGTGCATGGGGGTCAGCCATGCTACTATAGAAACCGTGCTTCGAACAACACTAAAGTATAAGTTAGCATCCAAGCTTACTGGAGCTGGTGGTGGAGGTTGTGTTTTGACTTTGCTGCCTACATGTATCCTTTCTTATTCTATTTTATGCTGGCCACTGTTTAGCTTTTATGGTAACATATATGCTTGCCTTGCCTTGTATCTGGATCTGAATGATGGCCTTCACCTCCTAAATTACATCCCAGTTGAATGTTGAACTGCTAATTTACTTGAATAATTTATTGAAAACACCATATTTTAATTTAGCATGTGTTTATCTATTTATCATTTGACAGGAGTTGATTTTGTGAAAGGAATTTATCTAGTGCTTCAGTTGTCCATCGACGCATCTGACTTAGTATTCTCTGTCTTGTTTCCGAAGTATATTGTCAATTATTGTTTTTTTTGGACTCAGTATGCTCTGTACACGAATTAAATAAGCTATCATAACCTGTCCACGTGGTTTGCTTTTGAGCCCTCATAGACATCATATATTCAATAGAAGGTTCTAAGTCCATGCTTTCTCTTAAATTAAGCTTTTTACAAGTAATCTTTTCTGTTTCTTTATTGAAGACAGTGCCAACTTTCAAGATTACTTTTCCCAACCACACTCAAGTCACGTGAAAAGCAAGAAACTTGACACTACTAATTTAGTGCTATGACTTGCAAATATTTTCTGCTTCCTAGTTTTTGATCAAGACATGACTGTTGAAACTTCTAATTTTTATGTGTCGAGCTGTATATGATCTGATTAAAGAGCTGACAGGACGACTAGTTGATTTTTAAGTTCATTGGCAGAATATGTATTGATGATGATCAGGAGTTTAAACCCAACATTAGAATTTCATAAGAACAAAATGACAATTGGTTAAGAAATGCATTGAAGGAAATATCGAGAAGTATTCTGTATTATCCATAAGATTGACAAAGAAAACTGAGTTTATGTCAGTCGTGGAACTAAACTTGTTAGACATGCTGTCAAGTTGTGTGAAAGAGTGATGGAGCAAAAGGAGATGGCAACTATTGCTAATGATGCTAACTGGTTTTTTCATTTCTATTCTGGCATATCTGCAAGGAAAGAAATAAAACATTTTGAGTATTGCAAAACAACCTATCAGCCATCAATATTTAGACATATCATCATACACCAACCTAAAAAGCCAATGCTATATATAGGATCAAGTTTGTAGCTTAAAGTAATGTATAAGGGCTGCTTCCTCCTTGCCTCTTTAGCTGAGGTTGAAAGTGATGCAGCTACAGATATGCTGACAATTTGGGTTATTCATTCTATCCAAAAGTATTTTCAATCCCTTAGACTGGCAAAGCTTCTTAATTTCTGGAATTGAGTTTCATGGATTTCTCCTAGTTTAGAGATAACAACAAGCTGAAGTACTAGGTTTTCTTGGTAGGAACTGGGTAGTGAGGATATTGGGTTTGAGTTGGAAAACATTTAGAAGGGCTTAAACAAGGTTCATAACTGTCAATAATTTGATACCTTCATTTACTGTATCCATAAATGGCAATATATTACTCAAAATGGATGCTTTCCATCGAAGATATTTTGGATACTTGGAGATACATTCAGTCTTGGGGATATTAAGGCAATGATTAGTAAACAACATTGTCTAATAATTCAATGGCCCCATAGATAAACTTGTGTATGTGGGACTTGCTGAATCGGTGCTAAAGCCTCTAAGAATTGTCTTTCACTATGAGAAGCTCTCACCCTCCACTTTCTTCTTTTGTACGTTTTGTATCTTATTTTTCTATACATATATAGTCTTAGCTTGAACAATTGCCCAAAATCATCATAGCTAATTGCTTGATGCTATTCCATAATGGCTGCCTTTTAAGACATCATTCTGAAACATGTGTGGCATTGCTTGATCATTAGCTATGCATGTTGAATCATAAACACAATATGTATATCTATAGATTAGGTTAAAGTTACATATGATGTAACTCTTATAAAGTTAGACCTTTTTGAATTGGACGATGGGGGTCTCACATTGATGATCTGAGCTATTAAATGTGATGTACTTCCTGTAAATAGCTTGCTGATGAAATTAATGTGTTGGAGACCCTTAGCTTGTGCATCTAAGTGGTCAAAAATTGGATAGTTTAAACAATGTGAATTGGTACATGTTTTTTGTTCACTTGATGCATAGACTAGGAGTCCCCAAATCATATGATTTTTGGTATGTAAGCAAAGTAGTATATCACAATCAACTGCTTTGATCATCGATATGGGACTCTATTGTCGAATTCAGAAAAAAGGGTACCTTATAAAGTTACAGGATGTATTACTTTAACCTGACCCTGTATGTGCATGTGTAGTTTTATTATTGTAGATATGTCTGTAATTGATTAGGTTTTGTGTCCTTTGCCCTTTATTCAATGGTACCTTGACACATTGATCAGTAGTTTTATTATTGTAGATATATATGTAATTGATTAGGTTTTGTGTCCTTTGCCCTTTATCAAATGGTACCTTGACACATTGATCAGTACTATCTAGCACGATTGTGGATAAAGTCATTGCTGAGCTTGAGTCATGCGGATTTCAATGCTTGAAAGCTGAAGTTGGAGGGAAAGGTCTAGAAATCTGTCTAAGTTGATATCTTCATCTTTCAGACCAGCAATGTATCATGCTAGTAATTTGCACTAGTTATTATGTTGGAATTTTGTTATGCAATAAATTGAAGAGAGGATTTGATTTAATCTTCTGCTACAATGCTCTGGCAGTTTTGTTGCTATACTGATTTTCTTCATGCTTTATTTATGTCTTATGGATTTTTGAGTTCTGCTGACAAAAAGAAAGAATTTCCATTACGATAGTTTACATTGCCTCGGATTCCTTTGCATTTCACTGTATGAAATCACTGGTCTCTAATACTAATCATTTGCCCTCATACTTACAATTTGCAGCTCTTGTAGGATTTGTTGTTGTAATTATGAGGTTGCATAAGAACTGCGCGCTTTCCAAATAAAGGATTATAGATTGTCTTTGAATGAAACAGCAGTATTGTCGCTGTAGAATTGATTAATATTGAAAATTTCCACTCTTTATCTGCTTCCCTTTCATCCCACTAGACTATATAAAGGAGGCACTCGCTGTTTCATTCCACTAAGTCAATCTCCAACAACAAAATATTTTTCTTCCTGGAACATCCATCATCCATATGATGTATTGAATCTTTCTAAATAACCTGGCAAAATGACTATTATCATCTTGGTTTTCTTAAGGCTGTGTGATGCCCAGCTGGTGAACTTGTGTCACATTCTTTGTATGTCAGAGGCTGAGCAAGGAGAAAGTTTTTGGAGGGGTTCACCTAGATCTGTGTTTCTACTATTATGTATTTTGACATTTGCAGTAATGCTACTTGAGCGGATGGTGTTAATTCCCTCATCTTGCCATTACCTTCTCTCTTCTTTTCCTGATAATGTTGCTGCCTGATTGGCCACTTATGTATGGTCAATTAGATTCCCTAGCCCTCCATAGTTTAGCTGATTGGAGTTTCCAAAATAGTGGCTGGGAGCAGATCCGCTTGGCTTGTATGGATGACTGAGTTGGATAGGGGATCATTAACAAGAGAGGAAGAAGAAGTGAAAATTAAGGCCATTGAGTGCATCATGATCATCAACATCATATGCTTTGTGTTTCCAGAATTTTAGCAGCAAGCTATCATTTCTATATCTTCTTTTAACAGTATAAGATTCCTTGGCTCTGCCTCTATCAGGATTTGTGAAGTTCCACCAAAATTCTTGTCTTTGACCAATTTTAAACCCGAGAATGTAGGTCGTACGCTACATGGGCATAGGGTATCCATCAGCCATGACATTTAGTATGTGCCTACATATTTTCAACATTTACCTCCAAGAATAGGTTGAAAATTCTTTTATCAGGAGCTTGCCTATTTGCATCAGTTTATTCTTGCATAAACTTTATGGCCATTCTCATCAACTATTTTTATATCATTCACCTTGGGTTTTAATGCATCATTCTTTCTGGTTTTTAAACTCATTCTTGTGGTCTGCAATTGCTTCCGTACTATTTCTCCACTGCTTTCCCCTCTCTCTTTATAACGGAACAGTCCTCTCATTCTGGAGGTTCTCCACCTCCCTTTCCTCCATAATCCATGGTCCTGTTTTTTGCCTCAGTCATGGGCTTGCTTGAATTATTGTCTTCTACTTTCAGATGTTCCAATGAGAGGATCTGTGAAGCAGCAAACAGAAAAGGAACCTATTGAAGAGTTTTTTCTCCCTTTGTCTACTATCTTGAAATGAACCCTTTTTTCTTGGGTCATTTTCAGATCACTTTTTTCGAAAAGCAAGCCTGATACTTTGTAGCTTGCTTTTATTTATTTGGACTACTTAGATTCAGCTTCATTAGGATTCCCATCTTGCCTCTTGTTTGTTACCTATTGTTCTCAAATTCCTTTCTTCTCCCCATTTATATTGACTGAATAGTAGAAAATTCTCCTTTGCTTAAAAATAACATAAAGAACTTGCATTCAAACAATTTGCCAGGATGATCGCATGTTATTTCCCTTGCATTGCTTAGGTGGAAGGAAGACCTTTTGAACCCATGCACTACATCATATGCTGCGAAAAATTGTTCAAGGCTCAAATTTGGAAGGACAAGTTCATGCGTCGTGACTTCCAACAGCAGGAGAGAATTTCAGCTAAGCTTTATGATATTACATATCAACAAGTGGTAGCATCTTTACCCAAAAAAAAAAAGAAAAAAAAAGAACGTGGTACCATGACTCATGAAACCCAAAGCCATTTCTTTGCCCTCAGATGTTGGTACTCTCTTGAAATGAATTAAGGAGCAACCAAGAGCAGTAAGAGGGTTGTTATCATAAGAGTAATAGTTTGTAGCATTTTTCCCTTTGTTTCTTGTAAGTACCGAGTGAATTAACAGTTATAAAGCTTTTGCTAATATGATTGGTGGAATCTCTGCAATCATACAATTGTTGCCCCTTCCCTCTGGTCGTAAATTCAGTTTCTTTGATGCTCAGGCCATATGGCAGATTTTGGACCTTGTATGGTTTATGTTTTTATTCAACAACCCACTCTGAGCTCATTACAATTCTACTAACCAATCCTGTGTGGTTGTACAAATCATATTAATCTTGATGTATGGATTAATGGCAAGTTCTTTGATGCATACAACTTAACAATTATTGCCTGCAACTTCCTGGCCTTGAGGGAAATTTTACCTCCAAAAGGGTTCTGCAAGGCTTTCCATTCCCAACATGCAGGTAGGTCATGTGGTATTATTATTATGGTGGGAATTTTTAAGATTTACTTTGTCTTTATATTTTCCCAGTTGATACAAAAAAACACAGTTTACAGAGGATAAAATGGAGAGGATTCTTTGTTCGGGTTATGAATGGAGAGGACTCTTTGTATATTCAGATTGCAGTTCCCCACGATTTGCATGTATCCATGATCCATATGGGGAATGGATCCAATGCCCCCATACAATGTGCCTCACATGAGCTGAGGAATTGTGATTCACCCTGGCCGTTTGATCTGATCCTTGTATGGTCCACATGGCATGCATCACAGTAGCAGCAGGTTAAATTCTTGCCTAGGATAAGATGTCTCAATTCAGTGGACTGACTTGAGCCGGTCTATGTAGACCATTCTTGCCTGACTTGAGTCTGTCTTGAGAAATTATTAGATAGAGGCCAAGTGCTTTGTAGCTTTGATTGGCTCCTTTTCATCTCATAGCCAATTATGATTCATCATAAATGAAAATTAATGAACAATCAACTGATGTGTAGATTTTTATTAGCTTTGCCTATGATAAAATGAGTCTACCTAATAATTTCTCATCTACGTGGCTTGACATGTGTAGCTTCTACGTTTGGTATGTCTCGATGAATCAAGTCATATCTTACATGCTTTTGAGAATACAATCAAATATGCTCTCATTTTTTTCTATATTTTCTCTAGTAATCTTGAAAATTCTTTGGTCCTTTTAAAAGATATAAATATGTTACTAACCACATGTGAGAATCTATATGAGCATATGTTTAGTCTCATATTAGATACTTATACAGAACTAAGCAACCTAAATAATACTCTCCAACTAATTACTTAGGTAAAGTTTTGAAATGTGATAAATGATATCAGAGGCAAATTGGCTTATAACATAGATGGACTAGATGACATGAGGTCATTGGAATTGAGCATAATTTTGTCTTGGGGTTTGTCATTGGATTTCAACCTTTAGCCTAATAAAGATGTTAGAACAGCTTAAACGGAAGAAATATGTGAGGACTGTACCACCCATTAAAGCTATGCATCTAAGAATACAATGTTTCAATTTTATAGTGTTTTTTTTTCCAACAATTTTGGAGAGTTTTTGAGAGGGAATTGCTTTTTCTCTCCTATTGGTTAATCTATTATACAATGGAAATGCTCACATGACAGTCCATCATATGTCCAATGCGCATATGACCATCGGCTAATGGCCTTTGTTGGGATATACCGACTGACCCTGACGCCGACTGATCATTATGCCGACTCTCCAATGGGTCCCGACGCCGACTCACCGACACTGGTTCGCCGACACCGACCGACGGCAACTCCTCTACAGATCCCGACGCAGGCTCACCTCCGAGATGGACCGACCAGCCGACTCCGCCTGATCGACAACGGGCGACCCGACACCGACTGTCGGTAACGACCGGCCTGGGAGCGTCGGCTTGACTGGCCGACACCGACTCCCACGG
>KE506339.1:91934-103923 GCA_000441515.1 Elaeis oleifera
CATGCAAATTTCTTATTCAAATTTTTTAATTTATAAAAATATTATACATATAACTTAAAAAATATATCCAAATTTAAAAAAATAATTAGCGATGAAATTATTATCGATGAAATATTCATTATAAAAAAATTACAAAAATGATTTAATTTTCAAAAAATATATAATTAATAGCGATGAAAAATTTTTCATCGCAAATAATTATTAGCGACATAAAATTTCATTGAAAAAATATTTATTTATGATGTAAATATTAGTTGCTAAAATTTTTAATTTTAATTAAATAAAACTTTTAGTGATAAAAAAATTTTATCGCTAAAAAGTTTGAAATAATAGCGACGAATATGTTTTGGTCACTATTAATTTGTTATTTATTAGTGAGTGTTATTTTTGTTACAAATTATTTTTTTTATGAATAATTTTTTTTATTTTAGTTTTTTACGATGAAAATATTCATCGTAAATTACTTTATTGATGACGAAAAAAATTTTTCATCGTAAAATATTATCAATGACGGTATTTTTACGATAAAATATTAGCGATGAAATTTTATCGCTAATTATTATTAGCGACGAAATTGACTTATTAGCGATGAAAATTTTCGTAGCTAATAACTTATTTCTTGTATTGTGGGTGCGTGCCGCTTGAAACATATATAAATAGTTCACCTTCATGGCTCATTCATTCACTAACTTCTGCCTTCCCTTTCATTAACCTGCAACAATGGAGCCTACTCCTCGACAAGCCAAGGAAGCGGCTAGGATGAAGGTCGAATTTCTGAGGGGAAGGTCTTGACTAAGCGTGTGAGGGCTTCATCACTGGAGTCTCCTGGCATGAGTCATGCACCCTCTCTATTGAGAGTCTCAGGTGAGGGATCTTCTATCACTGCAGGAGTGGCCCATCTCGGTATGGGGAGGAGGCATTTGCCGAGGCCCGACTTCGTTGCATTGTGGAGTACAAGGTTTCAAAAATCTTCAAGAGGGAGCTTCTTGATGCCTCAGTTGCCGACTTCATCTAAGGCTTTGAAAATTATAAAGTTCGCATAAAATACTTGATGCCGCAGCTAGATCTGCACCGCCTTCACATCAGAAACAATGACGAGAAGGTCACGGCATTCTCTTCGAATGAGGATAAGGCCCTCCTTATCCTAGATCTTGATTTTGATGAGGTTGAAGTACTACTGGTCCAGTGGAATGCCTTCATTTTTTGTGTGTGACACTTTTCTAGCATCATTTTTATAAATATAAAAAGAATAAAAAAGAGTTTTATACATACCTCTCTCGTGGATGTGCTTTTCTTTATAATTGCAGCTTTTCTTTTCTTTTCTTTTTTCTTCTTTTTTATCTGGTTAGTTAGGCTCCTTCAGAGAGTTGTAATAGGTTAGTCTTCGGAGGGGCCAGATTCACATTGAAATTATATTTTCATCAAGAGGAAAGAGAAGAGTGGTGATATCTTGAGAAAAGATATTTATTGAGGAATAATTAGCATATTATTGATAGTACATAATTAATATATTATTGATAGTGCATTCAGAGATTTTTTGAATTCTATGATTGAGTTAGGGACATTCAATCCAGTTGCTTGAGACGATAGATCTCCGATCTGATGACTTCATCTACTTGATATGGACCTTCTCAATTTGGAGATAACTTCCCACAATCTATAGGCTGGAAGACTTTAGCTCGACGTAGGATTAGATCACCGACTTTGAACTCTTTGTTCTGAATATGAAAGTTGTAGTACCATACTATCCTTCGCTGATAGGCCACCATTCATACCCATGCTTTCTCATGAACTCCTTCGAGCATATTCAAATTTATACAAAGCTGCTCTGCATTACTTTGATCATCATAGTTCTCCATCTGATGTGAAGGAAGTCTGATTTCTATCGAAATGATGGCTTCTGTTCTGAAGATGAGGTTGAAAGGGATCTCTCTAGTAGGTATCCTTTGAGTGGTTCGGTAAGCCTAGAGTATGATATACAACTCATCCACCCATTCAGCCCAACTGATCTTGGCCTTCAGCCCTTACAGAAGGATATAGTTAGTTACCTCAGTCTCTCCGTTAGCCTACGGGTGTCCCATTGAAGTAAAGTGTTGGGCAATGCCATTGCTTTGACAAAACTCGACAAGTTTGGAATATGAAAATTGATGTCCTTGTTGGTGATCAGTATCCGTAGGAGATCGAATCGGCAAATAATAAATTTCAAATGAAGTCAGTTATTTTAGCTTTAGTGATTTTAGCAAGGGGTCCAGCTTCCATCCACTTGGTGAACTAGTCGATGGCCATAAAAAATGTTAGATGTATGCTCTAGAAGTCAATTCGATCGATACATATAATCTTTCTAAGGACATAATTTATAATTTTAGCTTATTAATGAAATAAAATTAGATTGATTTTTTCATTCACATTGTGTAATGTATCTATGAATCATCCAATGAATTAATAAGAAGAATAACACATATTCTCAAGAGTTAAAAATTTGAGAAATGTGTCTTTAATGATTAATTTATAAATTACTTTCGATTGTTGGATCATCATGAAGACAGTGATTGATCCAGATAGATTGATACACGGATTATTTTTTTAAGATAGATAGATCTCGAATCTATAGTGTGAAGATACTAGAGTAAGAGTGTAGGTGGTTGTTAGAGAATAAAGGTATTGAGCATGACTAACATGAGTAATCACTTGGATATCTACCTTCTCGTCGGTTACATACTCGATGTGTAGTAGTGTGAATCGTTCTTTGACCTGCAGTGTCTCAACTATTCACAATGAGGTTGTTGTAGTTTGATTGTACTATAACTCGATCTCCTAGTTATATGAAATCTTGAGGTGTATATTGGCTGTAGTAGGTTCATTGTAGGAATAGGATGTGTGCCTAGATAGGATCTATCGATCTTGATAGATAAGGAGAAGTCTTATGTGGGTCATGGCACTAAGTTCTGAAGTCCATGGTCATGGCAGTGTAAATGATGGAAGAAGTTGCCATAAGATTTTACAAAGAACTCAAGTCGATTAAGTCTAACATATGGCAGATGTGAAATTTGACAAGTTATCCATAATCTCCATCTTATCGGGACTCACGATAGAAGAACCCAATCACAAGATTACTACTTCTAGAAATTCATTCATTTAGTTCTGTTGGATTGCCGCTACATACTACTAGATGTCATTGATAAATTGTTGGATCAATGAGAATTATTTAGATGATCCATAATTTTAATTAGCTGAATTGAAAAGTATTCCAATCCATTGAAAGAAGTTTCAATAATATTGATGATGAAGATCCTAATATATCTCACTATCAGATAAAATTGAACTTATAGGATTACACACAAAAGAAATTGATCTAAGATTGTATAATTGGGCTCATGTAGTTTCAATTGGATTAGGATTTATGTAATTCTATTGGGTTTAGGAATACCATGCTAGTATATTGTTAAACATAAATCCTCTTGAGACTTAAAATCCCTATAGGATGGGGATTGGACCAAGTCAATAGCATGCAAGATAGGGTGCAAGAGTTGGACTCCCATCTGAATCAATTATGAAGGAATAGGCTCATGCCCATTTGGATTAGATCCAAAGGGGCGCCAACCTTATCTTGTGCGACAAGATGAGAAGGTGGAGAGGAGGATGGGGAACACACCCCATCTAATTTTGTGCATGAGATAAGAGGGAGGGTGGCTCAAATTGATAAGCATGCCTAGTTTGGTAGGGAATCAAGAGTCCTTTTGTGTTAAGGCTTTGAATGAGTCATAGTTTGAAATCATTTGGAAGTCCTTTTGGTTCTAGTTAAATCCCTTAAAATGAGATCTCAAAATCCTAACTTTGGAGAACCAAAACCTGCACCTCTTCTCCCTAGCCTCACACCTCCTTCTCTCTCTCTCCCTCACACCCCACGCCCAAAGAAGTTGGGCATCCTCCATCACAACACCCAAGGGAGTTGGGCATCCCACCTCCACGCTAAGAGAGGAGTTCTCTCTTCCTTATCCCTTCGCTTATTGCAAGATGCATGCTAATTCTTGAAGAAGAAAATCAAGGGGAGCATCCTAAATCTTTTTCATGGATACCTATAGAGGCTGGACATATGTGTGGCTCTTCAAGGATCCTGAAAAGATATCTATGATCATCAATCATGATGAATATCTACCCATGCTAAGGTGAAGATCTAATCTTCATGGTTATGTTAGATTTATTTTATGTTTTGATCTTAAAGACATGATAGATTTGGTCTTATGAGATGTGATCTCAAAGATACATACTAGATTAGATCTTTTTCGCTGTACAAAAAATTTTGTTGATCTTGCATGCGTGCCCTAGAATTTTCTTTAGCAAAAATTTTTTCTGGCCCAATGTTGGTGGAAAAGGGCATAAAATATTCATTCTCTACCATACAAATGGCCATGGAGTGGCTATCAGAGCCAGTAGGACAGCCGACTGATGCTGAATATTTGCGTTCTATTGACATTGATCGCATCACTTGACGAAGTCATTTGTATCATCCTGCATTATGGGACAGTAGTATCCCTACCAAAGTATCTTGTAGGTCAATAATTTACCACCTAAATGACTCCTACATATCCCTTTATGCACCTCTTAAAGGGTGTGCTCAGCTTCAAAAGGATGAAGACATCTGAGAAATGGTAGGGAGAAGGATCGTTTGTAGAGCTTGTCTTCATAGAAGACATAGTGTAAAGCTTGATATTTGATCTTTTGGGCCTCCTTAGAGTTTATAGGCAACACTCTATCTCATAGAAAATGGATGAAGGGATCCATCCAACAAGATTCACCATCAATCTGTAGGATCGAGATTGGTTGTTCAGTACTGGGCTTCTTTAGAATCTCAAAGAATGTCTTCTGAGGTAGATCTTTTGGGACCGATGTCACCAAGTTGGACAGCAGATGAGCTCTTGAATTTTTGGATCGGGGTACCTGCTGAATGTCAAAGCCAGTAAATTTTGAAGCTAGATCTTTTATCTTTTGAAGATATTTTTTCATATTCTCCTCTTGAGCTTCAAAGTCTCTCTTCACTTATTCGGCCACTAGCTGCGAATCAGTGTAGATCCTCAACTTCTTCATCTTGAGCTCCCTCGTAATTTTGAGTTCAGAAATAAGAGCTTCATATTCAACTTTGTTATTGGTTGCCAAGAAGCCAAACCTTAAGACATACTCCGTGACAGCCTCTTCGGGCTCGAGAAGTAACAGGCCTACTCTTGATCCCATGGAGTTCGATGAATCATCCACATGTACTACCCCGAAGTCGTTCAGCTCTCCTGACGAACTAGGTTTCATCGATGCATCTTCTTCATGAGTCAGTTCTGGCATTTTTTGATTGTCTAAGATGGTGCATTTAACGATAAAGTTTACCAAAATTTGAGCTTTGATAGAAGGTCGAGGTTGAAATTTTATCTCAAACTCAGTGAGCTCGATTGCCCACTTCGCCAATCATCTAGAAGTATCAGGCTGATGCAGGACTGTTTTGAGTGGTTGAATAGTTAGCACCATATAACAGGATGTATCTGCAAGTAAGGCCGAAGTCTCCGGGTGGCAATGATGAGAGCGAAAATCAACTTTTCTAACTTGGTATATCTAGTCTTCGCATCACGTAGGACTCGGCTAATATAGTAGATTGACCTCTGAACTTTTTTCTATTCATGGACCAATAATCCAGTTATGGCTGCTGGTGATACCGCTAGATACAATAAAGTTCTTCATTAGGCTTTAATTGTTGAGGAGTGGTGAGGAGGTAAGATATTTCTTCAGCTCCTCAAAGGCCTGCTGGCACTCTTCGATTCATTGAAAGTTCTTCGGTTGCCTCAGGGTTTGAAAGAATAGAAGACAACGTTCGATCGATTTTGAGATAAATCGATTTAGTGCTGCCATTTTACCTATGAGGCATTGAAATTTCTTAATAATCTTGGATGAGCCCCTCTCCTGTATGGCTTGGATCTTCTCGGGATTAGCTTTTATTCTCTGACTGGACACCATGAAGCCCAAGAACTTGTATGAAGTAACTCTGAAGGTGCACTTAGTTGGATTCAGCTTCATTTGATACTTTCTCAAGATGGCAAAGGTCTGCTCAAGGTCTTCAATATGAGTTCTGGAGGTTCTACTCTTGACAAGCATATCATCTATGTACACCTCGATATTCCATCCAATCTGATTCTTGAAGATCTTGTTTACAAGATGCTGATAGGTTATACCTATATTTTTTAGGCCGAAGGGTATGACCCTACAACAGAAGGGATCCCGATCAGTAACAAAAGCTATTTTCTCCTTATCTTTCAATGCCATTCGGATTTGATTATATCCCGAAAAGGCATCTATGAAGGTAAGAAGTTTCTATCCTAAAGTTGTGTCCATCAGCTAGTCGATGAAGGGTAAGGGTAGCCGTCCTTCGGACATGCCTTGTTGAAATCAGTAAAGTCGATACAGATCCTTTGCCATTTGCTTTCTTCACTAGGATCATGTTCACGATCCAACTTGGATAGACGACTTCTTGAACGAAGATTGCATTCAGTAGTTTGTCCACCTCTTCGGCTATTGCCTTTTGTCGTTTGGACACAAAGCTTCTTTTCATCTGTTTGATGGATTGATGGTTCGGTTGACGCTAGTCAATGCATCATTACCTTCAGATCGATGCCTTGCATATCTACTGGGGTCCAAGCAAACACATCCACATTTTTTGCAAAAGAAGATGAGACATTGTTTGGTTACTTGATCGAGTTTTGACCCGATCTGGATGGTGTGCTCTCTTAGTTACCGTCATTCAATGGGATCGTCTCTAAGTCCTCCACCAACTTTTCTCACTCTTTAGATAGCTCATCCCAGATGTCCAGTCCATCTATTGGGTAAGCTTCAGAAGGTTTCATACCATGCAATGTGATGTTGTAGCATTGTCACGCTCAGACGTGATCTCCACGAACTTCACCGATTTCAAACTCTGTTGAAAATTTTATCTTCAGATGGTAGGTGGATACCACAACCCCGAGTGCATTGAGTCCCGGCTGCCCAAGGATGGCATTGTAGCCCGATGAAGTCTAAACCACCAAAAAATCAACTTTAGCTTCGGAATGCTTGAGGGGTCGTCCGATTATTATAGGGAGAGTTATGACTCCCTCAACAGGCATTGCATCTCCAGTAAATCCCACGAGAGGGAAATCCAGTTGCCCTAGGCATTTGAGAGGTATATTCATTTGGGAGAAGATATCGTAGAACGACACATCTGTCGAGCTTTCATTATCAATCAAAATACAGTATATATTGTAATTTGTGATACTTAAAGATACAACTACTGCATCGTTATGGTGGAACTAAATTTCTTAAGCATCCTCTTAGGCAAAAGTGATGGATTCTTCAGTTCTCCACTTCTTGGCTGGTTTGACAGATTTCTCCACTTGGCTTCGGTGCCCTCCAGTTATTGTATTGATTACTCCGATAGGAGGCTGATCTCCAGAAGTTCCATTTGTCGCCACTCTGGTGGGTCGGAGGATCTCTGCCGCTCCTCTGACTGTTCCTGTCAATGCTTGATGAACCAATCTAGGCACTCATATTGAATGAGTTCCTCAATTTCATCCCAAAGCTGAAAGCAATCTTTGATGTCATACTTTCCTAATGATCCACAGGATCGGTAATCCCATTGTAGCTCTTTAATTGCGGCATCTTGAAGTTGCTGGGGAGTGGTTCTTGCATAATTTGGATGCTGAATGGTGGGTCAGTGCTGTACCCATCATCACGCACTCGCACATGGTGGTGGGTTACTTTGATCCACTCATTCATTTTTTGAAGTCTGTGGTTAATATCTGCATCTCGGACAGTATAGTTCTCTAAATATTATGGGGGGATCATCGATTGGGAATTGAATCCTACCTGAAATGAGGACTTGGAGACTGCCGTCTTCTTCACTTTGGACTTCGGGGCTGACTGTGGCGAGTTTGTCTCCCTCACTCAGGACTCTGTGGGGGACCGACGATCACTTTCGAGGTGCCAGTGTAGGTTGCTGTATGGGGTTTGCCGACTATGGATCCACCATCGATGCAGTATTGGTGTTGAGAAAAATATCTCGAGATTCGATCCATAATAAACCCTGAACGAGGTCCAGAACGACGAACTAAATCCGATGAGATCAAGATCAGCCCAAGCGAAATTCAATGGATGGAGATATGCACGAGAGAAGGCTAGCAGTAAGCTGGTATGGCCCATAGGTCATCGAAGGGGGCCCACAGACTGGTGTGGGCTAGCCCAGGCATGCACGAGTGCACATGGGCTGGCCACAGGCATGCGGCCCAGGTGGGTGCACTTGGGCGCGACCCAGCATGCGGCCCTAGCCCTGCAAGCATGTAGGTGCGCCCAGGCTGTGGTTTCACATGGCTCACTTGGGCCAGCGGTCCACGAGCATGGAGCGTAGTCCACAGCTATTTCCCCATCATTTTGCGTGATCCACCATGGGCTGGAGTGCGATATGACGGCCATCAAAGCTGTCGATGAAGATCCGACAATCCAGATTGATTTCAAGGTTGATCAAGAAGTAAGGGATGCCTGATTGCATGATCGGATGCCCATGATTCGAGCTGATCACAATCGGATGCTCCAAAAGGGTTCTAGGATTTAATTTGAGCTCGATATCTGAGTAAAACACTATTTTGATGATTCTGGAGCCTATATAGCTCCGATTGATGAGCCATTTATTGCATTAGGTGGTTGGTGACATCTTGATCATGCAGAGAGACTTTTTGAGAGATTTCAAAGAGCTTTTATGAGGATTTTGGAGCTTCTTATTGAGAGATCTTTATACAAGGGTTGAATAATGAGTTTCTCTTATATTTATTTGATTTTTTTTCTCTTATAGTGTAGCTTGCACGTCCCGTGAAGGTAGGCTTGAGGCCAATCTACGTTATCTTGATTTATTTGTGATATTTTTTCTCTCTCTTTCTTCTTTCTTCCTTCTTCAACAAGTGGTATTAGAGCACAACAATTGATATTAGAGCCTGATTACCGTGGACAACTGGTACCAGATGATCTAGACAGAGGTGGTGTTGATCGAGATTGGAGATGGAGAAGACAAGCGCAATCAAGATAGAGATCAACCGGTTCGACAGAAAGAGTAATTTCTCCTTATGGCAAGCAAAGATGAAGGATGTGCTCATCCAACATGGGTGGATCGATGTTCTCTTGTATGAGAAAAAGCCAGCCACCATGGACGAGAAGACCTGGGAGTGGCTACTGATGCAGATGGTGAGTACCATCTGTTTGTACCTGATGGATAAGGTGGTGATTCATATACTTGACGAGACTTCTCCAATGGTGTTATGGTCGAAGCTCGAGGAGTTGTACATGGTGAAGTCCCTCACCAACAATCTCTTTCTTTAGAGGTAGTTTTACCAACTACAAATGGATGAGAGACAGAGCATGTAGGAGTATCTCAGCTACTTCTAGAAGATTCTCATAGATCTTCTCATTGTAGATGAGAAGGTTGAGGAGAAGACCAGGGCGTTAGTCTTGCTAGCATCGCTTCTTCCTTCGTATAAATTCTTAGTGACTGCTCTTCTAGTGGAGAAGAGCACTATCAAGATGGACGAGGTCACCGCGATGATTCTTCAGAATAAGGTTCTTAAGTAGAAGAACTAGGATTCGAGCTCAGATGGTGGTAGCTCAAGTTTGGCAGTTTCTGGAGGAGCAGGTGACAATAGATGGAGTGGCAGAGGATTACGAGGAGGACGATCCAGATCCAAGATGAGGGATCCCAGCAAGATCAGATACTATTGGTGTGATGAGTTGGGACATCATATCAGAGATTATCCTTAATTCAGAGATCGGATGAGGGTGCTTACTACAAGAAATAATATATTAGCGATGATATTTTAGCCATTACTAATAACGGATATTAGCAACGGCATTACCAATGGTAATAATTCCGTCGCTAATAATTTTTTACCGATGGCTATTAGAGACGGTATTTTTGTCATTTCTAATAATAATTTTTATCGATAAGAATAATGATAAAAAATAACTCATCATAAAAAAATTATTATTAAACTTATTAGCAATGGTGGAAAGAGTATTAGAGACAGCGTTAGCTGTGGCCAATAATTATTATTATTAGTGATGACACTATTAGCATCGGATTTATCCATCTCAAAAAAAAAATTATTTATTATACTTATTAGCGATGGTGAAAAGAGTATTAGCGACAAAATGAGTCATCACTAATAATCATTAGCGATGATACTATTAGCGATAGAAATTATCATCATAAATAATAAAAAATTATTTATTATTTATTAAATTTATTAGCGATGGTGAATAATTATCTTCACCATTCATTATCTAAATAATTATTATTAGAGTATTGTCACAATAGATCACCTCAATCTGGTAGCCCAAGTTATGTCGATCAACAAAATTTAATTTCGATGGTCACGAATGACCGCATGATGATCTGATAGATAGAGACTACTGTTTGATCCAAAAACTTACAATGATGATTTTGATGATATTTATAGTATACTATCAAAATTTTACTTTAATTAGATATTATTATCATGGTTAATTTAGCATGAAATAATTTTGATCGTTAAATAAAAAATGAGTGATCAAAAGGCCAAACAACGTCCAATTAAAGTAATTTTTTAGATAAATAATTTTTGTTACTACTTTAATCATTTGTACAGTGATGATAATAAAATTCAAACTGCACATATATGAACCATCCTCATTAAGCTGATCTTATAAAAGTATAAGTATAATTACTTAAGGACTTTAAGAATGAGTATCAAGAGACATATAGTTATGGATTGTCCAAATACATATGATTTGAATTTTACAATCACCATCGGACAAATGATCAAAATAGTAGCAAAGATCATTTATCTAAAAAATTATCTTACAATCGGACGTCGTTTGATCTTTTGATCACTCATTTTTTATTTAACGGTTCAAATCATCCCGTGCTAAATTGATCATGATAATAATATCCGATTGAAGTAAAATTTTGAGTGTATTAAAAATATCATCAAGATTATCGCTATAAGTTTTTAGATCCATCGGTGATCTCTATCTATCAGATCATTATGCGATTATTCGTAACCATCGAAATCAAATTTTAATGATCGATATTTCTAAGGCTATCGGATCGAGATGATCTTTTGTGACGATACTCTAATAATAATTATTTAGATAATAAATGATGAATATAAATTTTAAATTTCAAAATTAATAATTTTTAAAATATTAATAATTTTTTAAAATATTAAAGTTTTTAGCGATGATATTTCTACCATCGTTAATAATATATATTAGCGATAGAAGATAATTAATAGCGATGGCTTTTGTCATCGCTACCAAATTTAAATTTTTTAAAAAATTTAGTTACAATTATAATTAAATGTATTAGCGGCATCTCTCTTTTTTAGCGACTGAATTAGCTATCGCTAATAGTTTACTGACGGCATTAGCGATGGCTCTTCACCATCGCTAATAATTTGAAAAAAATTATTTAAAAATTTAAGAAATTTTTTTTGTCCCTGATAAAATATTAGCCACGGCTATCCATTTTTAGCGACAGATTTTACTGCCGCTAATAGTTTTACCAATGGCATTAGCGACGGGGACTTGCCGTTGCTAATACTCTGCCACACATATCCAAGTGCAGTTGAAAAAAATTTTTGCTCATGCACTCCTCATCTCTCTCCTCTTCCCTCCTCTCACTGGTGCCCAAAATCCCTTAACCCCTCTCATCGCTGCCCAAACCCCCTTCCCTCCTCTTTCCTCATTCTCTCCTCTCGTCGATGCCCAAATGCCCCATCCTCTCGTCGACGACTCATCCTCTCACTGGCACCCAAATGCCCCGTCCCTCCCCACCCCATCCCTCCGGCATCCTGCGGCCCCGAGCCCGTATTGTTAGATGTGTGCCCTAGATGCCAGATTGGCTGACACATTCCTGTACAAATATAAGGGCAAATTTATAATTTTGACTATAAATGAA
>KE506339.1:125586-145806 GCA_000441515.1 Elaeis oleifera
AGATTAAATATCAGATAATAAGAATCTGATCTAATAGATCTTAGATCTGAAATAACATAGAATAAATTTTTATTAAAATATTTCGCCCCAGATCTCATCAGATCTGAAAGATACTACAAGGAAAAGATGATTTTTCCTTCACGCATCCCTCCATGTTCGCGGCTGCCCCGATCTCGCCGGCCCCAATGTCGTCGGTCCGATCCCATAGCCCTAAGCCCGCATTCCTCCATGCCCGTGGTTGCCTCGATCTCATCAGCCCAACCCCGTAGACCCGAGCCTATGTCCCTACACACCAGCAGCCGCCTCGACCATGCCGACCTCGATGTCGTCGGCCCAACCCTACAGTCTTGCCCCACCGGTCTGATCCCGTAGCCCCGAGCGACACCACCTTCTCGTGGCCCTGTCCCTGTGCCCTCATCTCGATGGTCGCATCCTCGAGCCAGCATCCCATCCCTGAGCCGATGTCCCGTTCCTAGCCATCCTCTCACCTCTTAATCCCTGCGCGCCAGCCGCCTTTTGTTGTGAGTATTTGCAACGGCATTAGCGACAGTTAATACCGTCACTAAAAGTTATTTTTATTAAATTATATTAATTAAGTTTAATTATGTATTAAAATTAATTAATTAAATTTAATTTAATTAATTAGTTAGATAATTAATTAATTAATTAGTTAATTAATTAGAAGTATGGGACTTGAGTCTCGGCATGCAGAGCGCTCGGACCGAAGGAAGGTGCCGAGCAGCATTGCAAACATAGGGTCGGGGCATGCCCTGTATGCTTGGCTCTCGGGTCCCAGTTGGCATCCAAGACATCCAGCCCCCATGCGCCCTGTGCGCTCAGACCGATGGAAGGTGCCGAGCAACATTACAAATATGGGGTCGGGGTGTGCCCTGTGCGCTCAGGCTTTGGGTCCCAGTTGGCATCCAAGGCATCTAGGATGCGCTCAGACTGATTGAAGGTGTCGGGAAGCATTACAAATATGGGTCGGGGCGTGCCCTATGCGTTCGATCCTCAAGTCCTAGTCGGTATCCAGGGCAGCTAGTCCTCCCACAAGGATCGAGTGTATATTTTATGGCATCCCATAATTGGGTGTTAATTTAAGTAATTAATTAGGTATTGATTTTATAAAAAATTTGCATTGCATGAAATCATAGACCCGACTTATGATTAATGTACATATTCTACTGTATCCATACATTTATATATTTTATACGAATGGAAGAATTATATAGCAATAGAAAAATATTTGGTAGGGATATAATTACTATTCATTTGTATAAGAGTAGATTTATGCTCAAATATAAGTATTGGTACCTGCATGGGGAGACGTGAAAAAATTGCATGGGTTAGAAGCAAGCAGGACAGGGACACAGATAGAATGGTAGACATGGTTATAGATGCGGCTGGTCCTGAATTTAACTGAAATATGGAGGATGATCCAGAAGCTGACAATGATGATTTCTACTATATGCTAGAAGATACTGATGAACCACTATGGTTGGGGTGTGAAACACATATTGTATTATCAGCTGTGTCAGAATTGCTGAATTTTGAAGGCCGAGTTTAATATGACAGTCAATTGTTATGATAAGATGGTAGCAATAATAAAGAAGATACTATCCAAGGATGAGAAGCTTGTTGGGAGTTTTTATGCTTCAAAGAAAATGGTCAAAAGGTTAGGCATGGGATACGAGAAGATACATGCATGCCGTAATGATTCGCAAGTACTCCGATAGGATGAGTCATCCCTTGGACAGCAAGGCATGAAAGTAATTTGATGCTTATCACCCTTTATTTGCTCAGAAATTATGTAATGTCCGACTGGATCTATCTACGGATGGCTTTGCACCATTTAGACATGCAGCGGCCCCTTATTCATGTTGGCCAAACCTTATTACTCCATACAATCTTCTGCCTCGGATGTGCATGAAAGAATATAATATCTTTCTTATATTACTCATTTATGGACCACGACATCCTGGTAGAAGTATTGATGTGTATCTAAGGCCTCTTATTGATAAGCTAAAATTTTTATAGTCCGATGGCATATGTACTTTTGATGCATCGAATGAGCAAAATTTTGTAATGAAGGCTCCATTAATATGGATCATTAGTGATTTTTCTGCTTATGGGATGCTGTCAAGATGGAGCACTCATGAGAAGCTTACATATCCCTATTACATAGAGAATACAAAATTATTTCAGCTTAAGCATGGTCATAAGCCTTGCTGGTTCGATTGTCATTGTCAATTCCTTCCCAAGCATCATCCTTCTCGAAAGCAATGGGATAGTTTTAGGAGAAATAAGATAGAAAAGACCATGCACCCCCATGCCTCAGTGGTATGGAAGTGTTTCAGAGGGTACCCAATTGGATGAAGTCCAGTGTGGTATGCTATTTGACAAGCAGAAGTCTCGAGGGTTTGATAGAACTCATAGCTGGGTGAAGCGAAACATCTTCTAAGAATTGTCATACTGGTCCATCAATTTGATCTGTCATAATCTTGATATCATGCATATTGAGAAAAATATATTCGATAATATTTTTTACACTATTATGGATGTCAAGGGTAAGATGAAGGACAATCTCAAGACTCAAGCAGATATGAAGAATATATGCAAGCATCCTCAGTTAGAGCTGGTTAAGGTGTCACCTGAAAAATTTTTAAAATCGAAAGCATCTTATACCTTAACAAGGGAGCAGTTGAAAGATGTTTGTAAATGATGTAAAATTTAAATTTTTAGATGATTATGCAAGTAATCTAGCTCGGTGCATCAATGTCAAAGATTGTAGATTCTATGAGCTAAAGAGCCATGACTACCATATCTTCATGCAACGATTACTCCTATTGGCCTGGCTTGATCTTCTTTCCAACTCCATATGAAGTTCTTTGATCGAATTTAATCTTTTTTTAGAGATATTTATGCTATCAAACTATTCACCGATCACATCTCCAATCTTGAGGCTAGCAGTGTAGAGACCATATGTAAGTTAGAGAAGATTTTTTCTCCTAGCTTCTTCAACTTCATGGAGTACCTCATGATTCATCTGGCATATGAAGCTAGGTGGGGGACCAGTGCAGTATAGATGGATGTATCTATTTGAAAGATACATGCACAATCTCAAGAAGAAATGAAAACAAGGCCCAAGTCGAAGGTTCTATTGTGGATGCTTATATAATAGAAAAATTTAAATTTCAGTCAACACTTTTTAACCCCAGTGCGCAGACAAAGTTGACTTAAGTGGATCGACATGATGATGGTGGTGAGGGATCAGAGGTGGAGATCTCAATATTTACTTATCCTGTTTGTAAATTTGGGCACGAAGTTCGTTGGTATTAACTGATATTGAATTTCGACAGGCAGAGACATATATTTTGCTAAACTGCACAGAGATTGACCAATATATTGAGTAAATATCCATCATAATTTTAACTCTTTAATCACTTATCATACTATGCTTATCTTATGCATGTATAGGCAATATGATGAGATACTGAGATGGGACAATCCGATGATAAGCAAGGAAGAAATTTTCACCAACACTCATAGAACTTTACAAATTAATTTATCAACTGGTAAGTGACCATTGTCATTTTATTTAATTAATTTTTCTAATTTATTCTTTATAATATGCAGGTCATGTAAGATGGCGAATCCATACTTGAGAAGCTAAGACCATTAGATTATAGGCCAACAAAGCACATGACATGTTATAATGACAGTAACCTAAATGGTTTCAAATTATATATATAGCAATATGGAGAACATAAAAGTACAGTGAACAGTGGTGTGTATATAAAGAGCAGCTAGTTTGATACCGAGGTAGAGAGTGACTACTATGAGATCCTCGAAGAAGTGATCAAATTGACCTACCCTTAGGTAATAATAGTGTCATTTTATTTAAGTGCCGATGGTTTGATATCGATAATTATATGAAGATTAATCCACAGTACAAGATATTGAAATCAAACATAGATCAAAAACATATGTCAATGATCCTTTTGTGCTAGCCCAACAAGCTGCTCAAGTGTATTATACTCATTTTTCATCAAGGAAGAGAGGAAGGAAGATTGGTGGGCTGTATGTAAGGTTAAGTTTTGAGCTATCCATTATCTGCTCGAAGAAAAAGAAGAGCTCCAATTATCAGAATACTTTCAGGAGGATGAAATATTAGGATTTCATTGGTCTTCAATAGATGCTGAGTTGGATGCTCCAGAAATTCTCGTACATGATGGCCAATATAAGGAGATAGATCCAACTAATTTGTTTAAAGGACAATCCTATCTAAGAAGGGAAAAGAGGAAGAAGAAGAATCGAAAGAAGAGGAAGAGGTGGAAGAAGAGGAAGAGGTGGAAGAAGAGGAAGAAGTGGAAGAAGAATCCAAAGGGTACCAGACATCTGAAGAGACCGATGAGTAGTGCTAAGTATATAATCTTTGAATTATTTAAATCTTGCATTGCCATCCATAATTGTGTAATTAATTTGATGAATCTATTTATTTTATTTCAAAGATTATACATCATGTCTTTCATAGGTCGAAACTGTGCCAGTGGAGGACAGAGCTCTTGAGAAGAGAGCGATCATACAGCCAGCTCGTAGGGTTCTGTACCTCTCACACCCCATGGTAGACTCTAATACTTTAGATATTCTTGTTTATGTTATTTTATCCTTTAGTAACTAATATAATATTCTTTATATTAGATGTTTTGCGCTCAAGTTCAAAGGATAGGGTGTCACCAGTGACCCCACAGTCACACACACCAGCGACCGGCTCCCAGACACAGGCATGGTAGAGGATCCGCCCAGCTTGTGGCACCTCTGACTCGATCAGAGGATAGAGAGCTCATCCACATTCAGAGCCAGTTGTAATTATTATATTTTTACTGAATATGTTTAAAACTTAGCAATTGTAGAGTCTAATATTTATTGTTCAAAATTAATTTTACAGTATATTTATAGAGAGCTCTATGCCTCATGTGATTATCGGGATCATCTGACGATTGATGTCGAGGTCGATGAATGAGTTCTTCAATTGGCCATCAGGGGCTCATGATGTAGTCTAGGAGATGTTCTTGGTAAGTCAAAGGTGTTTAATTTAATAATTCATGATAGGTTTATATTCTATTTATTAATACATACTTGTTTTACTTGCAGGGGTACTATCGATTCTTATCTCCTCAAGATGAGAAGGTTGGTCTCTGATCTTCGAGCAGATGGCCACATGTAGATTTTGAGATGGGCTATATAGTCTATAGTTGTCTGCCATCAAGCATTTCGATTTTCAGTCACCATCGGACTGAAAGTCTTATAGGGATCACTGGATGTGGGCGGACATATTGGAGGACCTCTACAATCAATGGAGCAGCGAGGAGTATGCCAGTAGATGGCAGAGGGCTTGACAGAATTAGGTCGCTCAATAAGATCCGATCAGGCATATGGGTGGCTCCGTCGGCACACATGTTATGGCCGACAGACTGGTAAAAATTATACCAAAATACTTCACTAGAACTGTAAAATTATTATATGTATGTTTTAATTAATTTAATATTATTATTATTTTATTATAGATATGGCAGCTGGGTCATCCACTAGGTCAGCTACAGTTGTAGGAGGCCACGCACTAGTCTAGGAGGATTGGTGATTGTTTAGATTCTAGGTCATGAAAGATTGCGGTAAGAATTTCAAATTATATTTATTAAGTTGTTATAGATTTTAATATGTGTATTAGAACTAATATATTTTGAACTGTATAGACAGATTATGTGGAGTATGTCGTTGCGCTGCACGACAATCACCTATCCACTCAGCCTCTCCTTGACCTTGAGGGATGGCTCAGGGTCACCGGAGGGGTGACTAGGAGCCAGGTCATAGGATTCGACCATAGCTTTAGTCCTCCAACAACTCGATACTCTTGGGCATCCTCACAAGCCTCTACATCCCAGACTTGGAGCGATGCGCACATGGAGGAGATCGTGTAGAGGCTTCTGAGCCAGCGACCTCAGAGCTTTCGAGATGATGTCTGCAATACGATCGTGGAGAATCTTTGGGATCCGTAGCTATGTAACCAGCTGGGGTCGTTGTTCCAGCCATCATATCAGATAATTCTATTAGTAAACTCTTTTACTTATTTTAAGTTTCATATTTAGAAGCTTCATATATTTAAGCTTGAGTCAGAGAAGGAAATCTAGGGACTAAAAATTTAATCTAACCATTCAATTGATGGGCCGGATATGTCTATAGTTCTATATCATCGAATAAAACGTGTAGAAATAATCTGTTCGAGAATCGGAAGAGTGTATCGAAAGATATGCCTCCATATCGAAACTTATTAATAATATTTATTTTCTTTATTTTAAGATGCTGGGACATCTGGCTCTCATCCATCAGCTGTTGGAGAGGAGCAGGAGGACGATGAGAAAGATCTGGGCAGATTTTTTTTTATCTTGATGTATTGTATTTTTTTTGATACTACTCATAAAATTGTATAATTTATATTTTAATATAATATAATTAATTTTTATTTATAATTATCATATTATCTTTAGATTTTAATTATAACAGATGTTAGGAACCATAATTGATTGTGATTAATTAAAATAGATTTTAAAAATATTATCATTAATTTTTTAAAAAATAAATTAGCTATTATTGACATCTTTAGCGACAGCTTTAGCTGTCACTAATAACAAAATATTATTATAATTTTTTAAAAAATAATTAAATATCATTAACGGTATTAGCGACGGCTTGAGCCATCTCTAATACTTATTAGTGACGGCATTAGCGATAATAAAGCCATCGCTAATTATTTTATTTTTAATTTATTAAAATAAAAAATAAATAGCGACGGAACTTAGCTGTCACTAATGCCGTTACTAATAGTCTTCATTAGTGACGGATAAAAGTTTCGTTGCTAATAAGGACAATTAATGACTAAAATTTTTCAACCATTAATTAACGACAGTAAGCCATTGTTAATAGTATTAGAGATGGCAAAATGACTATTAGCGACTGAATTAGCCATCGCTAATAGTCAAATTTCTTGTAGTGACTGCAACGATGGCCAATAGCGAGTCAGAAGATGATGTCCTGTTGATATCTGACGAGGTATCTATTTTTTTCAATAGTAATTTAAATTCTATATGCACTCATCATGTTTGTTATAGAAAGGAGCTGTTTGACTCCTTGAAGAGCAATGAGGGCACTATTCATCTACCGAATAGATCGTGTTGTGTGATCAGAGACATCAGGATGGTCAACTGGAGGACACATGATGGTCCAGTGAGGAGATTGGACGAGGTCCGATACATTTCTGATTTCAGGCAGAATCTTATCTCACTGAGCAGACTGGATTCAAATGATTATAGGTGGATAGCTGGTGATGGAATCTTGAAGGTTATGCACGATGATAGGATTATGCTAAAGGGAGAGAAGAGGAGAAGAGGATATTACTACTGACAAGGAACCCAGTGTGAGGTGGAGCTTCAGGAGCCAAGAGGAGCCTAGAGTAAGTGGAGCTCCAGATGGAGGTGGACGCGCATGAGATGTGAGACTCGGGAGGATGAGAGGTGATGTCGCAGAGTGAATTTTCTGTTATCGTAGGAGACTTTCTTGAGCAGATTTTTAGTCAGAGTGGACACAGCCCATGATAGAGGTGGATCGAGTGACCTAGCTTGACTTCCACATTTGTCCATCTATAAGACAGCAGACATGCCCTAGGACGTGGAGGCAAGATGGATCACAGGCTCTCAGAGACAGATGAAAGCTAAACATCAAGTCAAGATAGAGATTGTTGAGAAAAATATCTCGAGATTTAGTCCACAACAAGCTCAAAATGAGATCCAGGATGATGAACGGAATCCAACAAGGCAAAGATCAGCACAAACGGAGTCCGAAAGATAGAGATACATGTGAGAGAAGGCTAGTAGCAGGCTGGTATGGCCCACAGATTGTCGGAGGGGCCTATGGGCTGGCGTGGTTGAGGCTCGCACAGACCAGCCTAGGCGCAGTGGGTTGACCACAGGCGTGCGTGGGTGCGGCCTAGTGCGCGGCCTCGGCCCAACTGGCGCGCAGGTGCACCCAAGCCATGGTTTCAGATGGCTTACGTGGACTGATGGTCCACAGGCATTGGAGCGTGGTCCACAGTCGTTTCCCCATTGTTTCACATGGTCCATCGTGGATCGAAGCATGATCCAACAACCATCAGAGCTGTCGATGAAGGTTCGATGATCCAGATTGATTTCAAGGTTGATCAAGAAGTAGGGAACGCCTGATTGCATGATCGAATGGTCATGATTCGAATTGGTCACGATCGAATGGTCCAAAAGGGTTCTAAGGTTTGATTTGAGCCCGATATCTGCTTGAAACACTTTTTTGATGATTTTGAAGCCTATATATAGCTCCGATTGATGAGCCATTTATTGCATTAGATAGCTGATGAAATTCTGATCATGCAGAGAGGCTTTTTAAGAAGTTTTAGAGAGCTTTATGAAAATTTTGAGGCTTCTTGTTGAAAGATCTTTGTACAAAGGTTGAATGGTAAGTTCTTTATATTTGTTTGATTTTTTTCTCTCATAGTGAAGTTTGCATGTCCTGTGGAGGTAGACTTGTGGCCAATTCATGTTATCTTAATTTGTTTGTAGTATTTTCTCTCTCTCTTTCTTCTTTTTCCTCTCTCAATAAGTGGTATTAAAGCATAGTGGTGCTGCTACTACTGGTGCTGGTGCTGCATTGGTCTGCTGCGCCAATGCAGTCACCACCATCGATGTAGCATGGAGTTGTTGCATCGTGTGGATGGTGGTGGTTAAAGTCTGCATCTATCGAAATAGCAGGTTGAACTGCTCTGCACTGATGGTACCCACCTGCTAAGAAGGTGGTTGAGGGACCTCTGATAATGGTTGCGTCAAAGCCCACTAACTAGCCGCATTCTTCACAGGTTGGGAGGTAGCAGCAGCATTAGATCATCAAGAAGATGTCCTGCATTGGGCCATGGTCTCGATCTTTTGCTTCTTTCAAAATCGGATCAAGGATCCTTTCTCTAGTGCCAATCTATTACCGTTGAAATCTAGGACTCAGTTGGAAAGACTAGAGCGATAGTGCATTCTTCTGGAAGAGAGACCTGTAAGGTAAGTCCTGATCGGAGTTATCTCTGGTGAGGATCCTTCGACGCTCAAGTCAGAATTCTAAAAAATAGATGAGAAGTAGCGTAGAAAGAGATCAACTGCACATACCTTGGGAGGCCCCTGGAGGTCCTTTCATAGGCGAGGGCTAAAGAGCCATTTTGGATAGATTTTGTGATCGATTTAGGCCGATATGGCAGGATTTTTGATCGAAATTTTTGAGATCGGATGGTTATACCTGCCTTATCTGTTTCGAAGTCAGCTAAATGTCATGGGCACATTTGAACTTTGAAATAGGGGCACAGATTGGATTAGACTGACTTCTTTTGTTAAGGCTTTGGCGTGGTTCGATGGAGGCATGTGCTGAAGGAAGAAGCGACTGGAGCTAACTACATCTAGTGAGATAAAAATCGGAGAGGGCTGAAGCATACCTACGGCTAAAGTCGGAGATCGATCAGTTCAGGTGTCCAGTCGTCTGTAGATATTGGATAGATATCGGATGTCAGCTGCCATGGAAACTAAGATAGACTTGAGGCTGAAGTCGGGATTGGCAGGTCTGAAGTTGTGCACTGAATGACTTCAGATGGTTCTTTTATGGTACAGGTGAAACACATATTCCTTCGAAATTGAACACTTCTATCTCTGACTGCACCGTGACATCTACCTTATATATCATACCACCTATCTTTCAACTAATCCATGTCTTCGGCTTTGATTATAAATTTCCTTCCAATATTATTTATACTTATCTAGAAAAAATAGAAGCAGAAACAAAATATAAGAAAAGCAGAAGTGATTTTAGACAATAAAGTTCATCAAATAGTTTTTATATGATTATCCATACATATTGTGACATTATTAGCTTTTTTAAATATATTATTTTAGAAAGAAAGAAAAGTAGAAGCTGCTCTTCAGTAATGGATGGGAAGTTTCAGAATTTGATGGATTTGATAAACATATGAATTTTCTTCAAGATACAAGAATATCCATATATACTGCAGTATTATTAATTTTTTAATATGTTATTAATTAGAAAAAAGAAAAGTAGATGCTGATTTTTATAAGTAATGGATGGGAAGTTTCAGAATTTGACGGATTTGATAACCGTATGAATCTTCAATTCAAGATACAATAACAAGAAGCTTTAAGGTGTTTTATTGCATACGATAAGTCTTTTTATGCAGCACTCACAACTAGGCTGAAGTCCATCAATTTGGTGAGAATGGGTTTATTTTGGTCTATTTGCAATGACAATGTTTTTTTTAATAAAACAAGCACAATAATATCATGTAAAGGTATTATTAGAGTGCTACCAAAAAATAAACAAAGGGCATTATTAGAGATGGTACATATGATATAAAAGGATATTATCGATGTGTGAGAGCGAAAACTCGATGGAGACAGATTTTGGGGAGTTTGGATCTGAGAGGAGAGAGAAAAGCGGGGATGGAATAGATACTTCATCCGAAGAAAGATGGTGTTGAGTGTGGTTAAATTTGATGTGATCCATAGTATAGATTTGATTTTAGATTTTTGTTAGTCCATTTAGATGTTTTGGTCTTTCTTGTTGTTTTAGGCTTTAGTAGTTATATATATTATAATATATATATTATATATATTAAAATTGTGTCTTTTATTATTTGGGACCATTTTTTGTTATTTAAGCGATCACAAATTTTTTATACTTCATCTTTTGATATAGTGGAATCTTTCCCCATCTTCATCGATGGATGTAGGCCAAAGTTCAAACCATGTAAATCACTATGTTCTTTTTTTGTGTGATCGTTTGTTGTTATTTCAGATTTTACACAAATTAACAGATAATTTTGTAATAAACTGGTATCAAAACTTGGGGTTCAGATTTGTTCAGATTATTTGTCAAATCTATTTGTATCTTGATTATCTGTTAATTTTTTATTTTTTCATGATTTCTTCATGATGACTGTAAAATTCGTGATCAAAAAGTTCTACGAAAAGAAGGATTTCAGTCTTTGGCATGTGAAGATACGAGCCCCATTGGTTTAATAGAGATTGTTGAAAGCACTAAGGGGGAGAGATGCTTTGCCAATGATGTTGTCAGAAAAGATAAAGATGATCTTTTAAAATGTGCACGTAGTGTAATTCAGTTGTCTCTAAGAGATGGGGTTTTACGAGAGGTTGCAGATGAGCCATCTACTATAGCATTATGACTCAAATTGGAGAGCATCTATATCATCAAGTCTTTAACAAATTGACTCTATCTGAAGCAGTGGCTCTATACTCTTCAGATAAAGGAAGGTATGTCCCTTACAGATCACCTTGATGAATTTAATAAAATTATTCTAGATTTTAAAATATTGATGTTAAATGGATGACTAGTATCAAGCCCTTATTTGTCATGTTCATTACCTTCCTTGTATGAATGTTTTATTGATACTATGCTATATGGTTAGGATACTCTTTTATAGAAGACATAAGGGCTTCATTAAACTCGAGAGAGTTAAAAAAAAAGTATGTCTGAAACTTGATATAAAATCATGTGGATGGTCTAGTTTCCAGAGGTAGATCAAAAGAAAAAAGAGTTTAGATCCAAGTTCAAGAAATAAAAGGAATAAGACAAATGCAATTGCTGTAAAAAGGAAGGAGATTGGAAATCTGATTGTTCTAAACTCAAAGAAAAGAAAGGGAAGTCCTATAATATCTCCAATACTGGTGACTTGGCTAGTAAAGTAGAGGACAATTTAGATGGTGCCAATGTTATCTCAATATCTTTCAGTTTATCTGAAGATGGTTAGATTCTTGGATCAGCATATTCTTATCATACATGTCCTTATCAGGATTAGTTTTTCACTTATCACCCTATTGATGGTGGTCTTGTACTTGTGGAAAATAATTTATCTTATAAGTTGTTGTAGAAACAATTAGGATCAAGATGTATGATAGTATTATTAGGATCTTGTCTGATAGATGGCACATACCAGATTTGAAGGAGAATCTAATTTCTTTGAGTACTCTTAATTCATATAGTTTTAAGTATTTCGATGAAGGTGAAGTTTAAAAGTTTCAAATGATGCTCTTATTGTGCTTAAAAATAGATTGTCTCATAGTCTCTACTTGCTTCAAGGTAATATAGTTGTTGGTGTTGAATCAGTTTCCTCATCAGATTCATATTTGGATAATACTCATTTGTGTTATATGAATTTGGATCATATGAGTGAGACTGGCATGTCTCTTTTGAGAAATAGGGATACATTGTGTGGTCAGAAAATCAAAAGTTTGACTTTTGTAAGCATTATCTATGAGAAGTAATATAGAGTTAAGTTTAGCATAGCCATCCATAGGACATAGGGCATGTTAGACTATACCCATTTTGATCTTTAGGATCTTACATTTGTTTAGTCTAAAGATGGTTCTCTATGTGTTGACTTTTATTGATGATTTTTCAAGGAGAGTTTGGATATATTTTTTGAAGCACAAGAATAAAGTCTTTTCTACTTTTAAAAAGTGGAAAGCATTTGTTAAGAAATAGTCCAGCAAGAAGATCAAACAACTAAGAATTGATAATGACATGGAGTTTTATGAGGATTAGTATAATGAGTTGTGCGAGGTTGAAGGCATTGTCAGACATCGTATAGTTAGGAAGATACCATAGCATATAGTATTGTAGAATGTATGAACTCGACATTTTTGAAAAGAGTACATTGTATGCTTTCTCAATCTAGTTTATCTTAAGATTTTTGGGTTGAAACTATTAATATGCCTGGTACTTGATGAATAGGTCTCCATTCACTGGTATTGAGTTGAAGACTCTTATTGAGGTATGGTCTGGTATACCTACTGATTATTCTATTTTGAAAATATTTAGTTATCCTATTTATACACATGTTAGTGATAGTAAACTTAGAAAAAGGACACATAAATGTAGCTTGGTTATCAATTTAGGATGAAAGGCTATAGAGTATGATGTGTTGACTATGGTTCTCAAAAATTCATAGTCTGTAGAGATATTATTTTTGATGAACATGCTTTGATTTGTTCAAGAAAGAAATTAGTTGCTATAGATAAAGATCATGGTGTTGACAAGCAAGTGGAGCTTGAGATTAGATCTTTAGTTCATCCATCATGGGGTGATACTTTACTTCAACTAGTTCAAGGTGATAAGCTAAGATTGTTGATGATAGAGATGTTTCGTAAGAGTAGTAGCACACCATAGCTACTAGTAGATTGAGGAGACAGATTAGACCCCTTTAGAGGTATGGATATGCAGATTTGGTCTCTTTTATATTGTTTGTACCAGAATCTATTAAAGTTTAGGATCGTGTAAGTTATCATGAGGCCACACTAGCAATGAATCTGTACAGTGGTTAATTGCTATGAGTGAGAAGTCTATTTATAAGAATCAAACATGGGAGCTTGTGAACTACCATAGGGCTAGATGATTGTTGAGTGCAAATAGATTTTTAAGAAGAAAGAAGAAATTTCAGAGGTTGAAGTAGAAAGGTTCAAATCATATTTGGTTGCAAAGGACTATAGTCAGAGGGAAGGTATAGACTTTAATAAAGTTCTCTCTCTTACTATGGAACATGCTCTATTCATATGTTGCTTGCCATTGTTGCATTATTTAACTTAGAGTTTGAATAGCTTGATGTCAAGATAGCTTTCTTAACATGGTGAACTTGAGGAATAGATTTACATATAGCAGCTAAAGAGATTTATTGTTTACAGTAAGGATCATGCTTGTTTGTTAAGAAAATTATTGTATGGTTTGAAGCAATCTCTGAGGCAATGGTCTAAGCGGTTTAATACATTTATGCTTGGGCATGATTATTCTCGGAATAACTATAATAGTTGTGTTTATCATAGGAGGCTTTCAGATGGTTCTTTTATCTATTTATTGCTTTATATTAATGGCATGCTCATTGTAGTAAAGAATAGACCTGAGATTAAGAAGTTAAATGCTTTACTTGACGGTGAATTTGAGATGAAAGACTTGGGTGCAATAAAGAAGATTTTAGGTATGAATATTCATAGGGATCTATGTATAGATAGATTGTTCTTATCACAGAAAAATTATATTATGAAGGTGCTTGAACATTTTGGTATACAAAATTGCATGCCAATGAGTACTCTACTTGTAGCATACTTTGGGCTCAGCTGCTTTATCTCCATAATCAAATGAGGAAGAATAAATGCCACATATTCCATATTCTAGTACAGTTGAGAGTATTATATATGCCATGGTTTGCATATGTCCCGATATCTCATAAGCCACCAGTATCGTTAGCAAGTATATGGGGCATCCATGAAAAGTCCATTGGCAGGCTGTGAAATGAATCTTACACTATTTGAGGGGCAATAAAGATGTTGGTTTGATATATAACCAGGGTTCAGACACTTACAGCAATGTTGTTGGTTGTGTTGACTCTGATTATATAGGTGATTTGGACAAGAAGAGGCCTTTGATGGGCTATATCGTTACTCTCTCAGATTATACCATCAGTTAGAAAGTGACTTTATACTCTACTATTACTTTGTCTCTACAGAGATAAAGTACATGAAAGTGATAGAAGCAGATGAAGAAGGCCATTTGATTGTGAGGTTTGGTTGATGATCTTGGCTTATAATAAATATGACCACTGATTATTATGACAACCAGAGTGCTATACATTTGACTAAAATTAGATATATCATGAAAGGACCAAGCATTTTGATGTTAGATACCACTTCATTCAAGATGTTACATCACAAGGGTTATTACACTAATAAATTTTAGGATAAATTATGTCTCTAGTCCTTAAATTATATCAAATTTTTTTAAATGATCTCTAAATTATAAAAATCTAAGCTTTAGTCCCAAACTTTTTGAATCATCATAATGTTGCCCTTCGGTCGGTTTTCGGTGCCTTTCTCGCACCTGTTTAGTTGTTTCTCGTTGAACCGGTGCTTATGTGGCCATTTTTTGAAAAGGTGGCACTGGCGCGCTTATGTGGCAAGGGATGAATCGCAAAGCAATCCAAAAAAAGGAACGAAGAAGACTTCTTACAGGAGTCTTCTCATTCCAACCGACCGACTTCTAAATGGAGTCGAAATCCATCCGGATGGAGAATAAAGAGGAAATTCAATGGCAAATGGCGGCGGTGGAGGAGGGGAAGGAAGGCCAGGGGAGCCAGGGCTGATGGGAAGTGGAAGAAGGGGCCATGGAGGATGGGGCAGGGGCGGGGGGGGGGGGGACGAAAGGAACAGCTATGGAGGGAGGGAAGAGCTTCCTTTTTTTTTGCCATGTTACCACGGCTGCCTCCGATGGCTGGCGGCAGCTAAGGCTGCAATGGCATAGCTCGGGGAACCCAAACCGATGTCGGCGGTGACCACCGGCATCGGAAAAAGTCAAAAGGAAGGGCTGAACACAAAAAAATAGGAGAGACTCTGATCTCGATTTTTCGATGAAGCTGACAGTTGCAGTTATTCGCACAAGCAAGCGAAGGAAGGGAAGAAGGGAGGAAGAGAATCCAAGGCTTACCTCGAGCTTCGATGATGGTTGTGGTGAGAAATTTAGGTGGGCATGGTGAAAGGCATCCACAAAAAATCCAGTGATCACCGTCGATCAGGTCTCGACTCTTTGACGGGGAAGAGAGGGGAGGAGGTGGGGATGCGACACGAGTGCATGGGGAGGGGTGGGCATGAGCATTGGTTGGGGAGAGGGGACACGGGGGCTAGGAGGCTACGACGGAGAGGGACGGCAGGGGGGTGGAGAAGGGCATCGGTGGTGGGGGCTGCGATAGAAAGGGGCGGCAATGGGGGGCGTGGGGTGGCATGAGTATGGGGTGGGGGGTGGCCGGGGGGGCTGCAGCGGAGAAGGGCGGCGGCGCAGTCGTGGGAGGAAGGGGTTGTTAGGGGGAGAGATTTTTATTTTTTTATTCTAGATCAGCACCAATGACTTCCACATAAGCATCGGTGACTACCACATGGGATTTTAGTGCGAGAAAGATACCGAAATGGGTGAAGGGCAACATTAAAATGGTTCAGAAAGTTTGAGGACCAAAGCTTAAGTTTTGTAGTTTAAGGACCATTTAAAAAATTCGATATAGTTTAAAGGCTAGAGACATAATTTACCCAAATTTTATGATAGATAATCTAGTAGATATGATGACTAAGCCATCTATCACTCTCAAATTTATGTACTATTTGGATTTGATTCATATTTTGAGATGCTAAGCTAGGCTCTTAGGGGTATTATTGAAGGAGATTCTATTTTGTATTGCAGCTTGATGGAGCAAAGATGGAGATTTGTTGAGTGTGGCTTGAATTTGATGTAACCTACAGAACCAACCTTATTTTAGATTTTAGTTGATCCATTTGGGTATTTTGATCTTTTTTATTGTTTTAGGATTTGGTGGCTATATATGTATTATAATTGTAATTACATCTTTTATTATTTGGAGTTATCTTTTGTTATGTAAACTGCTGCAAACTTTTTATACTCCATCTTTTGATATAATGGAATCTCTTCTCATCTTCATCCATGAACATGGGCCAAAAGCTAAACCATTTAAATCACTATCCTATTTGTTTGCTTACGACTGTTTGTTAGTATTTTGGTTTTCACACTAATTAACAGATAGGATTAGATGCAAATATATTCACATGATATTTAATGGATATCAAAATCAGTATCACATTTGTTTTCAATGATGTTGATATGAAATTGATATTTAAGTATATTTGTGTTTATTTTAGCAATTCAGATATTTTGGACATGAATTGATTTTTAATATAATTCAATTAGTTATATAATTTTATAATCAGTTGTGTAGATTATAATGGGGATCACTGATCCGGGCCACGTTGAGAAAATTAAAATAAAAATTATTTAAAATAAAGTTATAAATTTTTTTGTGTCAAATATTACAAAAATAATTATGATAAAAATTATATAGAAATATAAGAATACATAAATTTATTCATATTTTTAAGAAATAATTTTAAAAATTATAAAAAATAAGTTTCATTTTTTATGAAGTTGTTTTATAAAAACAATGATTAAAAATATGAAATATATGTATTAAATAATTATTCAATGATTTGAATGCATAAGAATAAGTAAAATGAATCATTTATATAAATAGAAATACATGTTTGCGGCTCGGTTGAGTGCTCGGTGGAAGGCCATCTGTTTTTTGGTATAAGAAGGCCACCTATTTCAATCCAAGGATTTACATTTATTCAAAGGATTCTAACATTAATTAATGAACTATCGAATTAAGTTAGGATCTGAAGATTTCTTTAGTAAGCCCACTATCTGAATTTTGATCAATGGGAGAAGATGCCAACTAATTAAGGGTGTGTTTGATTACATTTTTGATTTTAATTTTAAAATATTTTTATTTTTAATTTTACTATTAAGTAAAATAAAAAGTAAAAGTATATTTGATAACTACGTTGCTATAAAGCAAAAAGCAATGTCTGAGGATGGCAGGTGAAGAGCTCAACGAGGGAGAAAGGTTCAGAAAGGGAGGGAGAATGAGATGGGAGGTGAAAAGCTCAACGAGGGAGAAGGATTCAGAAGGGAGGGAGAAGGAGATGGAGAGATGAAGAGCTCAACGAGGAAGAAGGGTTCGGGTTTTTACTTTTGATTTGGTGTTTTAGACATGCGGAAACAAAAAAATAGAAAAATAAATTTTAAAAATCAAAAAAATTTTGCTTTGCATATAAAGCAATTATTTTGATTATTTTAATTTTTCTTTTTGCTTTTCATAGTGATACCAAACATTGCTTTTTGATTTTTATTTTTTAAAAATTAAAAAGTAAAAAAATACTTTTTTAATAGCTAATCAAACACACCCTATGCTAGCAATTGTTGGAGTTTAGATTAAATTATAGACCAGAAAATTTATCAAAAATAAAATTTTATATTATGCATGGAATGGTAATCGCCAGAGAGTTCAGAATTGTGAAAAATACTAATCAAGAGGAAGGAGAAACAATAGGAATCATTTCAAGAGCAGCTTTTTTAGTGAATTATCATTTTGTTTTCCATAAGAAATTGGAGCATTCACCTATTATCGTGATTTAAACATCATTACATCTCATCATTGTCAAATGACAAAAATATTTACATGTCCAACTAAAACCTCAACCAATTAACAATCCAGACGAACCAAACTGTCAAAGAATTCTAGAACCTTAGACCACCTTACAAACAGGGTAGTTTATTTTGGTGATTTGAATTTTGATAAAGAACCTGTTCATTGGAAACAAAATTGTCAAGATAAAAAGAAACAAAAAGAATATGGGATCTATAATTATGCTCCCGCCACAACTGTTTTAATTGGTTACAAACCTCAATCAAGCATTTGAAATACTTCTCTCTCTTTTTTTTTTTTTGGTAAAAGAGAAATACTTCTCTTTGATATCTTGCTATGCCAATAAATTCAACATGCATCCAGAGCATATAAATTTAGGATTGAGCATGGGTCAGATTTAGTCAAATTGACAGAAAAATTTCATCCCACCAAACCCAATTGGACTGAAAAAAATTCAATCCGCTGCCGACCGTTTATCATATATAAACCGTTTGAAACCGAAGTGAACGGTTTATAGCGGATTCGGATGAATTGTGTCGGTTTGGACTTCAATTACTACAAGAAAATAGACCATTAGCCATCTAATAGCATAGTATTAGCGACATCAACCCATCACCAAAATATTATCGGATATAACGTCATTGCTAATTATCATTATTAGTGACAGCAAAAACTCTATCGCTAATAATAATAATTAACGACGGCATTAGCGATAACAAAGTCATCACTAATAATTTAATTTTTATTAATTAAATTAAAAATTATTAGCGATGGCAATTTTGTCGCTAACATTGTCGCTAATAGTTTTTAATTTTTAAAAAATTATTAGTGACGGTATTTGCATCGCTCATAATTTTATTTTAAAAAATTTATAATTAAATATTTTAAAATCTATTTAATTACAATAACAAGCAATAATATTTCTAAAATTTGTTATAATAAATAATAATTATTTACTATAATCATAAATATAAAATTAATTATATTATATTAAAAATTTAAATTTTATAAATTTATAAATTTATACTACTTTATAAGTATCAAAATTACATACATATCCAAAAAAAATCATGTGAGATCCTCCTTAAGTATCAAAATTACATATATTAATGTTAACTTAATGTTGATTTTAAGTCCAATGTTGACCTATTTAAGCTTATTACTTTTTTTACATCAATTTAATGCAAAAAAGGTCTAAATCCCATAAGTTATAAATTTTGGATCTATTTTGAATTTATTCAAAATAAATAAAAAAAATTTACTCATCTGAAAGCAACTACATCTGAAAGCTTTCACTTTAGAATTATCTCAAATTGATGTACTTCCATCCATAATTCAATATTAATATTCTCATTGTTGCTGCAAGTATCAAAATCTAGAGTAGGACAACTTGAATCGAGTGAGGCTAGACTGGAGTGATCCATGTGATTCAGTAGAAATTTCTTCAATCGACAAAATTAGTCAAGAAATTGGATGGAGATCCTCCGGTTCTTGACCCTCCAATACTTAAGTTAGTTCGAGCCTTGAAAATAGGGGTGGAAAAGAGTGGACGAGCAAGACAGGTTGAATGAAACTGGAGGAGAACTGGATAAAAGTCAAAAGTCTGATCTAATTTCTACCGACAGAATCTCCTTTAGTTTAGAGAGGAGAACTTACCGATGGAAGATCTCTGACTCTCTATCTATACAGGGATTGAGGAGACCGTTTTAGAGTTTGTTAGACTATTAGAGGAGTCTGTTAAGCGATTAGAGAGCCACCTATAAGTAGACTAGCAGATAGTTATGCATATGAGCTGGACATAAGATCGTGGCCAGCTGTGGCTTGGTTAAGAAAATCACCATAGACGTTTACAGAATGATTAAGTCCGTCACTATAATAGTTCACCTCGGTAGATGACCGGGGTGAAATAGAGATGTCATAACATTCATCTTAGATAAGGAGGCAATGGGTTCAAGTCAGTAATACCTGATCTGAATATTTCTTTGTTAGCTGAGACATCATCCAGATAGAATACTGAAGGAACCAGATCTAGGGTTTCAGGG
>KE506339.1:146336-176913 GCA_000441515.1 Elaeis oleifera
GGTCAAGGTTTTGCTAAATTGAAATACAGTGACTCATTCTTCTCCAACTCTTAGAGTGGTCAATCCCATCTTGATCACACTCTGACTTCGCAAGTATTTGACTGTGCCCAGAAGCCTTGCGTCACTGAATTAAAAATTCAGTTAGTCCAGTACCAAAGCACAGTGAGTTGCTTGCAAGTCACTGAGGTGATCTCAGGTCTAAGGGACACTTATACCTATATCCCATCAGAGACATTCTCGACAGCGGAATGCTCTGGAGTTGGTCACGTTCGATGATGATGTACCCTTACATCTCACCTGTATGCTATACCAATATCTCCACACTCTTTGGTTAAGAGAACAACCAACCCATATGGCCTACAGCGACCTATGCTCGATAGAAGCTGTCGTCCTTATTAACACCCCATCATTTGGTTGTGAATAGTTTTAAAGACTAATTGATAAATCCTCTCTTTATCGAACTTAAATAGTCCTAAGGACTTCATCACAACAACGGAGTTCATTAGAAGATGAAAACTTATGATGAAAATATCAAAATATATTTTATTATTAATAAATCAATTACAATATAAGATTGCTCAACCGTCAACAAATTGATGATTGGCTTTTAGGACATATTTTTCAACAAATACAAGGGCATCCTTTATCTAGATCAATAAAATATTGAGCTTAATCTGCTAACCGATAAATTAGTCTGCTGGGATCTGGCGCTTTCAAATTGACATCTCTTTGATCTTATATGATGATGATACATGTCTTGAGGCCGATTTAATGCACCAACACTTTGCCCTCCACTTCATATGTCTGAGGTAATAATTTTTTGATCGGACTAGGAAGTAAAAGTATCTTCATAAGGTTGAGTTTTCACCAATTTGGGAGGCGTTTGTCATAGAGATCGGATTTTACCAGTCAAGATATCTTATTTCTGAATTAGAATTTTTGATCCAATTTTTTACAGATCAGGAGATCTTATCTCCACACTTGAATTTTTGATTTGATTCTAACCGATTAGGATATCTTATCTCCATACTTATTTTTTGGCTCAGTCATTCACCGATTAGGAGATCTTATCTCCGTACTTAAATTTTTGATCTGATTTTTATCAATTAGAAGATCTTATCTCTATACTTACTTTTATCTTAGTTTCATCGATCAGGAGATCTTATCTTCGCACCTAAATTTTTGATTCGATTCTAACCAATCAGGAGATCTTATCTCCATATTTGCTTTTGGGCTTGGTCGTTCACCGATTAGGAGATCTTATCTTCGTATTTAAATTTTGATTTAATTTTATCGATCAGGAGTTTTATCTCCATACTTACTTTTTGGCTCAGTTTCACCAGTCAAGAGATCTTATCTCCGCACCTGAATTTTCGATCCAATTCTAACTAATCTGGAGATCTTATCTTTACACTCGCTTTTTGGCTCGATCGTTCATCAATCAGGAGATCTTATCTCTGTACTTAAATTTTTGATCTGATTTTCATCGATCAGGAGATCTTATCTCCATACTTATTTTTTGGCTCAATTTTTACCGACCAGGAGATCTTATCTCCATACTTTTTTTAGCTTAATTTTCATCAATCAGGAGATCTTATCTTCACATCTGAATTTTTGATCTGATTTTCACCAATCAGGAGATCTTATCTTCACACTTTAATTTTGGCTCGATTGTTCACCGACCAGGAGGTCTTTCTCCATGTTTGACCTTGAAACTTTCTGGACTGGTGTTGCCGCCACCTGAAATAAATACACCGCACCTTGAGAACATAAAAATTAATTACTTGATTGAAAATGAAGAGACTTGATTTTTTAGAAAATGATCTGCCAGATCTTCTACCATTATTGTTTGGATGGACGGTATGAAAATATCAAATAAGAGTGCGCTATTTGTCAACGTCTGATTGGCTTATTAGGTTGGGCATGGATCGGTCTATCATGGCTAAATCTAGGAGGAGATGTGCCTAACCACCGTTTGACTGAGCATCAGATTAATGTCAGGTGTCATAAATCAACAAGGAGATCAGTTAATTCAGACCGTCGGTTTGCCTATAAAAAGCTTTTGCCCCGATCACTATTATTCTGATGTTACCATATGAAGGTGCTGCCAAATTATTTTTTGAAGCTTCTCTATTTTGAACGACCATCGGAGATAGTGAAAAGCTTCATCGGAATAGGAGAAAAGGAGTTTAGTCTTCATCTCTTGGGATGATTTCATTTGCCTCTCTTAGATATCGGTCCTTTCTCATTTATTCTCTTTCAGTCGTAGGATAGTCTTTCTTTCTTTTTTGATTTTTTTCATTTCTCCCTCATATTTCTTTCGAGAAACATATCCAAGAGGGGTAGAAGGGAAAGAGATCGTAGGTGACTTACCAATTAGGTCGACCCAACCTTTATTAGCTATTGAGGTAGGAAATCCACCTCGAAAGGGCCTTGAAACTAGTTTCATAGGTGAGGGGAGTTCGGATCATAGCACAGAATCTCCTATGCATGATTTTATGGACTACTTCAATCCAGAAATAGAGAGATCTATTTTGATCGAGGAGAACCTCATAACCCTTAGAAAAATATGATATACCCAATGAGTATGAAATGATAGTGTCGGATCTGGAAGGTCGGGTATCTAAACCTCCCAAGGATTGTATAGGTTTCTATAGCGAGTCCCTTCGATCCGACCTATCATTTCCACTGCACCATTTTTTCAGTAATGTCTTTGATTTTTATAGGATCCACCCCACTCAGATAACTTCAAACGCAAATAGGGTGATTATAGTATTCATAATCATGTGTAATTTTCTCCACATAGATTTTAGAGTCTCCTTGTTTAGGTCTTTGGTCTTTTTGAAAAGGCATCCGAGTGAGAAGGATTGGTGGTATTTTTCATCTTGAAAAATTATTTTAACCTAGTCTTCCCTCTTTGATTCATAACTGGAAAGGCCATTTTTCTTTATCCGGGCTCCTATTCTTTGGAGTTTTAGGACTTCCTGAGGACGTTCGGATACCAAACATAACTCCAATGATAAAATTTTCTCTGGAGATGAGGTGGCTCATTCAATCCTGTTTACCACCAAAATACCCAAGCTATCTTCTTTGATAAATGATTAGGCATTGTATGATGCCAGTATCAGCCTGTATTCTCTTCGAGGTAAGATCGAAGTGTTTTACTTTTAACTTTTCTCTTTCTTTTCTATCTTCATTATTTTGAAATACATGTCTAATGCAGTAATGAGGTTCAATCTGATAAGAGTAGAGGAGAGGAAGAGGAATGACCAACCAAAGCCATCTGCTACCGTCCCTGCACCAAAGAGAATCAAAGGTGCAGAACCTCCTCCTGCCCAGATTGCATCCCAATCTTCTTCAACGACTCTCTCTCCGGCCAACTCAGGGAGAAGCGAAGCCTCTTGGGGATCACAAATTCTCCCTCGGCCTTATCATTGGAACCCCACCTCGCCAACCTACTTTAGTGCGGATCAAAATAACACTGCATGACCTACGCCACCTTCCAAAGAGATCGGACGCAAGCTGACCACAACTTCCGCAGCCCCATCGAGCTTGGTCGAGGGGGACACCGTGACAAGGATATCACTTTTGGAGTGACCCCGATTGGGCCGAGATCTTCTCGAATCAGTAATGCCGATCATCAATCTGGAGGCACGTCAGAAGAACAAACCGAAGGAGATCGCCAATCACAGATTCGAACAACTCATGCATGTGAGTCTTTTTTCTTTCTTTCTCTCTTTTTTTACTTCGGTAATGACTGATCTGAACCTATGTCTTGCAGGTCGCCATCGACTTCAAGATCATGTATGAGAACATGGCCTACTTGTTGAAGAATAAAGAGGTCATGGACGTCAATCTAATCATTCTCCAGGAGGAGAAAAAAAAGAATCTGAACTCGCTATAGGACTCAAACATCAACTTGAAGAAAAGCTGAAGGCACTGAAGGAGAAGAATCAAAATCTATTGGATCTTCAGTGAAAGGTCAATGAACAAAGAAAGATTTTTGATCTGCACACTATCGTTGAGAAGAATAAGGAACTAGAGCCGAGGCTTAGAGAGGCGAAAAAGGCTAATGAGGCTCATGAGAAGGCCATTGAGGCCTTGAAGAGACAAGTTAAGAAGGAGCAGGACCAGATGGCCAAGGCGGTGGAATTATACTAGGCCTCCGAGGAGTTCGAGGATGAAGTATTCGAGAGCTCTGAGGGTGCATATGATTATGCATTCAGTCAGTGCCATAACTTGATCAAAAAATTATATCCTGAAATAGATATCTCCAAGGTCACTCCAAAAGTGGCCATCAAGATGGGCGTAAAGGGGGATATTGAGTCACCCCCTGAAGCGGCAGAGGAGCCAGCGAAGGAATCTAGTTGGTCTTCTACCAAGGTGAACACAACTAGAGCCATCACCATAGAGCCTATGTCTGTGATGCCTCCAGTAGAGACTGAAGTCCTTGAGGCCAGCAAGAAACTGGAGTCCACCTCAGCCACGGAGCCTACTACCATTGATACTACTGAGAAGCCGAAGCAGACCAAAGGGAACCAATCAAGGAGAACTCTAATGCATCGGTAATCATCTGGTAGAAATTTTCTTTCTTCTTGGGATAAATCGACCTGATACAGATCTTCATTTTTTTTCTTTCTTTTTCTTTTTGGAACATGTAAGCCTGATATGGGTTTTCGCTTCTGTACTTTCTTTTCATATCAATGCAAGAATATTTTTTCAAGTGTCATGATTTAATTCATGTGTTCTAATAAACTTCATTGCTTGCGAGGATAAAATAACCACATATATCTTTATAATTCAACAGAACTAAAAACTGATAACTTTAAATTCATCCATCATCAATTAACTAAAAATCAAGATTTGGATGTATCTTTATTTGTATAACCACGGACCGATCAAGTTTTAAGATTCGATCTGGAGATTGATATTCTCAAAAGAATCCAAAGATAATCTCACTCCAGAGATCAATATAATATCATATCGATTCAAAATCGATATAAGATTCTTTTGGTCTCGTGTTCGGCATAAGACTCGTCAGTTGATGGGAGAATCAAGCCCTTCGAGGCTTTATCAGATTGGAATCCAGATTAATTTGTATGTGCCCTTCGGAGCTTTACCAGACTGAAATTCAGATTAATATTTATGCCCTTCACCGCTTTACTGGATTGAAATCCGAATTAATATATGTGCCCTTCGGGGCTTTATTGGACTAAAATCTGGATTAATATCCATGGCCTTCGAGGCTTTACCGGATTGAAATTCGAGTTAATATTCATAACCTTCAAGGTTTATCGGACTGAAATCCAGATTAACATGTATGCTCTTTGAAATTTTACTGGACTAAAATTTGGATTAATATGTATGTGCCCTTCGGGACTTTATCAGATTGAAATCCGGATTAATATATATGTGCCCTTCAGGGCTTTACCAAATTGGAATCTAAATTAATAGGTATGCCCTTCGAGACTTTATCAGACTGAAATCTAGATTAATATACATGTCCTTCGATGCTTTATCGGTTTAAAGATCGAATCTCGATAAATGGGAGAACATGATATACAAGAAAGAGCTCGTTAGAGCATTTTCATTGATAATATTTTTTGAGATTTTCATAATTTCAAATACGGAGAATAACAGATCCATTTAAATTTTAATTTTATAAACCTCTGGATGAATTACATCAGTGATCTGATAAGGTCCCTTTCAATTGGGAGCTTGTTTACCTTGCTCAATAAGTTTTGAAACTTTAGCTCATCTTAGGATGAGGTCATCTTTCTAAAATGACTTCAGTTTCACCCGAACATTATAATACTTAGCAATTCTCCGCTTATAGATCACCATTCTAATATGGACTTATTCTCTTATTTCATCAAGAAGATCCAGGTCGGTCCTCAATCGATCAGAATTGGTTGTCTCATAAAATTTTTGACTCTATCAGATAATAAGCCAATCTCAACTGGAATCACAGCCTTAGTTCCATAAGTGAGCTTGAAAGGAGTTTCTCCTGTCAGAATCCGATACGTGGTTCGATATGCCCACAGTACACTCTGTAGCTCTTCAGTCCACAATCTTTTTACATCAGTGAGCCTTGTCTTCAAACTCTGAAGGATAGTTCTATTGGTTACTTCAGCCTCACCATTTGACTGTGGATGTCCAACAGAAGTAAGTCAGTGGTCAATATAAAATTTGGAGCAAAATTTTTTAAACTTGGAGTTGTCAAATTGCCAACCATTATCAGTGATGATGATCCGAAGTAAACCAAACCGACAGATTATAGATTTTCAGACAAAATTCGGCATCTTTTTCTCTGTGATTTGGGCTAAAAGTTGTCTCTATCCATTTTGTGAAATAATCAATAGCTACCATCAGAAATTTCTTTGGCCTACTGCTACTGGAAAGATCCCAATATATCCATCTCCCAAATTGTAAAGGGCCAAAAGATGATAATAGAAATAAGCTCAACAGCAGGTTGATATCAGATGTTAGCGTACCTCTAACATTGATCACACTTATTGACAAGATCAGCTGCATCTTTTTGAACAGTTAACCAGTAGTAACCTTATCGAATTACTTATAAGCAAGTGACCTACCCTCTAGATGATTTTCGCATATCCCCTCATGTACTTCTCGAAGTACATAGTCTGCTTCATATGATGTCAAGCATCGAAGTAGAGGAACAGAATAAGACTTTTTATATAGGTGGCCTTCTTGAAGAACATACCATGGAGCTTGTCTTTTGATGCTTCCGGCCTTGGTTGGATTATCAGGCGGAACTTCTTTAGATATAAATCTACGAGGGGATCAATCCAGCTCTGCTCATCACCGACCTGAAATACAAAGAGCACCTCAATATTAGGCCTATCCAACTATTAAATCAATATCTTCTGATTCAATTCAAAAAATTCGAAATGGCGAGGTGCGATAGAGCATCAGTCCAGGCATTTTTGATCTAGAAATTCGAAGCACTTCAAGCTCTTCAAATTTTGGATAGCTTTTTGATATTCTGTAGATAATGGGCCATCGTGGAATCCTTGGTTTCAAATTGACCTCGAACTTGAACGATGATAAGTTGTGAGTCTGTAAAATTTTAATTTTTGACTCCGAGCTTTTTTGCCATTTTGAGACCCGCTATTAGGACTTCATATTTAGCATTATTATTAGAAGTGTTAAAATTGAATCTCAGAGCCTGCTCACTCACGAACTCTTTAGGACTAGCTAGAATCAAATCGACGTCACTTTTCTAAAAATTTGAGGCTCCATCCACATGTAGAATTCAGAATGAATCATCATTTTTAGGACTTACCGAGATTAACCCATCATTTGAGACAGTGCATTCTGTAACAAAATTAGCTAGTATCTGACCTTTAACTGCAGTTTGAGGTCGGTAGTAGATATTAAATTCACTAAGTTTAATAGCCCATTTGAGGATCCGATCTGAAGTATCAACTCTTTATAATATTAATCTGAGCAGCTAGTCCATCAAGACTGTAATAGTATGAGCTTGAAAGTAAGATCTGAGTCTCCAGACCGTCATGATCAAAGCATATATAACCTTTTCGATCTTCTTATACCAAATTTCTGTGTCTCGCAATAGTTTACTAGTGTAGTAGATAGACCTTTGAATGTCCATTTCTTTCCAGATAAGAATCGAGCTATCTGCATAAGGTAAAATAGAAATATATATGTATAGTTCTTCACCTTCGACTGGCTTAAAAGAAAGATGGAGAGCCAAGATACTTCTTAAGATCCTTAAAAGCTATCTGACATTTTTCTGTCTAGCTGAAATTTTTGATATTCTTAATATTTTGAAGAATGGAAGGCATCTTTCAGCTGATCTGAAAATAAATCGACTGAGAGCCACCATTCGTCCGACGAGCTACTAGATTTTTTGATGGAGGTCAGATATTTATTCTACTAATGCTCTAATCTTTTCAGGATTAGCTTCTATTCCTCTTTGATTAACGAGAAAGTCAAGAAATTTATCCGAGCCAACTTCGAAGGCATATTTATTAGGATTGAGTTTCATCTAGTACCTTCTAAGTTCCTCAAATACTTTTTTTAGGTTGATAATATGCCGATCTTTTTCGGTGCTCTTTATTATCATATCATCAATATACATCTCCATATTTCGATCAATTTATTACTTGAAGATTTTATTAATGAGGCATTAGAATGTAGCACCTATATTTTTAAGATCCAAAGACATCATTTTGTAATAATACAAACCTCTTCGATGACAAAGATAATATTTTTTTCATCTTCTGGAGCCATTTGGATCTGATTATAGCCTAAGAAAGCATCCATAAAGCTGAGGAGCTTGTGATCAGAGGTAGCATCTACAAGCTGATCAATTTTTGATAGAGAAAAACTATCTTTCGGATAAACTTTATTGAAATTTTTATAGTCGATGCATATCCTCCATTTGCCATTGGCCTTCTTGACGATAACAATATTAGCTATCCATTTCGGATAATGAGCTTTCCTGATAAATTTTGCTTTTAAAAGCTTGTCAACTTCTTCATCGATGGTTTTTATCTTTTCGAGGTGAAACTTCTTTCTTTTGCTGAACCAGTTTAAAATTTGGATCCACATTTAGTTTATGAATAATCATATTGATAGGGATGCCAGGCATATCAGAGGCCAACCAAGCAAAGATGACAGTATTTGCGCATAGAAATCTAATCATTTTCTCTCTTAAACTAGACTTAAGATTTACATTGATCTGGATCCTTTTTTTAAATCATCTCCTAAAGAAATGGCTTCAAGCTTTTCTACCGATTCACCTCAAATTTTTCTGACCTCATCCAATGTATCCAGTATGTCAACTAGCACAGTTTCCGTCAGTTGATTTATTTTAGCAAAAATCATAAAATACTGTCAAGCCACTGTTTGATCGTCAGGCATTTCACCAACTCCTTCTTTAGTTGGAAAACGTACTAATAGATGGTAAGTAGAGACAATGGCCTTAAGAGCATTAAGACCAAGTCGATCGAGAATGACATTATATGCAAATAAAATTCTGACTACCAGAAAAGTGAGCTACACCATTGACTGCCTTGGTTCCTATCCCGCTGTAACTGGTAGAATAATTTCTCCCTCAGCTGCCATCGAATTTTCAGAGAACCCGATGAGGGGAGTATCGATCCGCCTGAGTTATCTGACCAGGTTCATTTTTGAAAAGCATCATAGAATAATATATTAGCAGAGCTTCCATTATCAATAAAAATTCTTTTTACATCATACTTTACTATCATCATAGAGACGACGACATCATCATTTTGAGAGGTTTGGAACCCCTTTACATCATTTTCAGCAAATAAATAATATCTTCAGTTCTCTACTTCTTGAGAGATGGGTCATCAGTGCCAGATAGGACGTCGGATATCATATTGATAACATTAGCAGTTGATCAGTTGCGATCATCAGAAGTTTCTTCTACTGGAGGCCTGTATTCCTCGATTTTGGTTGGTCTGACATATTTATCGAGGTAGTCCTGACGTATCAAAATTTTTATCTACCTGCATTCCTCGATGTCATGGCCATGATCACTATGGAAGCGGCAATACTTTCACTTGTCTCTCTTCTCTGGAGGGGCCTTCAAAGGATCAGGCCTTCGAAGATATTTTTCTCCTTCAATCTCCATCAGAATTTGAGCTCGAAGAGCGGACAGAGGGGCATAAGAATTAAAGCACCGAGGTGGGCTTCTTGACCTTAGATTTTTTCAGGTCGATTTGAGTCTTCGATCCACCGTATCTCATCATTCTTCCTCAACCATTTTTTTTTATTTTATCCTTCTTTGCTTGCCTTAAGATATCTTCCTCCTCCTCGATCTGAGTGTACTTATGCACCCGATCAAGCATCTCATCGTAGGTATTCGAAAAGTTCTTATTTAGAGAAAAACTAGACGGTTGCTCCGAAGTCCCCTCTTCAAAGCAGACATGGCAACTGATTCATTAAAATTTTTACTTCTAGGGTGGCTGCGTTGAAATAAGTCACGTACTTCCAAGAACTTCTCCTTTCTGCTGCTGAATGGAGAAAAGACTATCCACATACCTCAAATGAGATTTGTTAGTACCAAAATAAGTAATGAACAACCTCCTAAGCTACTCAAAAGAAGAGATGGATCCTTGTAGAAGTCTGAAAAATCAAACCCTCACCGCCTTCTTGAGGGTTGCAGGAAAAGCAACGCACAATAGGGCATTGAAAGCCCCTTGCAGAGCCATGAGGATCTTGTAACCCTCGATATGATCCATTGGATCAGCAGAGCCATTAAAAGACTCAATGGCGGGCATCTTGAATTGGTTTGAAATAGGTTTACTTAAGATGTCATGAGAAAAAGGAGATCAAAGATTGAAACTATCTTTATTCTGAGATCGATCTCCTACCTGGAGCTCCGTCAGCCGCTTCTCAAGATCTAGGACCTTGTGCTCCAGGTCGCCCCTCTTTGAACTTTCAGAGTATTAGGGGCAAAATCATTGTCAGCCTCATCAATGTGGTGTTCATCTTGATAGACTGATTGAGTGCTGTGCTGACACAAAGCATTTAGGAGAGGAGCTTCTTTTGACAGTTGCTCCTCTTTTTGAAGCTGTTGAATAGCTGCTGTCAGAGCTTGAACTTACTGAATAAGAAATTGAATTGTTGAGGATTAACAGCAATCGATTGCTGTGGTGGCACCTCAGGTGCTCATTCTTCTGATGCGGAGGGAGAGGGATGCTAAGCTCATGTCTTGACCATCTTTTTACAAAAAAATCAAAATCCTTCCTCTAGCACCAATCTGTTGCTGCAAGATTCAAAATCTGGAGCAAGACGACTTGAATCGAGTGAGGTTGGGCTGGAATGATCCGTGCGATCCGATGAAAATTTCTTCAATCTGCAAAATCAATCAAAAAATTGGATGAAAATCCTTCGATTCTTGACCCTCCGATATGCTTAAGTCATTTTGAGCCTTGAGAACGGAGATAGAAAAGAGTGGAAGAGCAAGAGAGATTGGATGGAACTGGAGGAGAACTAGGTAGAAGTCAAAAGTTTGGTCTAATTTTCTACCAATAGAGTCTTCTCTAGTTTCAAAGAGCAAAACTTACCGATGGAGGATCTCTGACCTTCTATTTATAGAGGGGTTGAGAAGACCATTCCAGAGTTTGTTAGGTCATTAGAGGAGTCTGTTAGGCGATTAGAGAGCCACCTGCAAGTGAGTTGGTGGACAGCTGTGCATATGAGCTGGACATGAGATCATGGCTAGCTATGACTTGATTGAGGAAACTATCACGGACGTTCACAGAATGATTAAGTCCGTCACTATAATAGTTCACCTCGGTAGATGACCGGAGTGAATTAGAGATGTCATAATATTCATCTCGGATAAGGAGACACTGAGGTCTAGATCGATAAATACCCGATCTGAACATTTTTTGTTAGATGAGACGTCATCCGGATAAAACACAAAGGCATTCTTATTCAGATCAGTAAAATATCAAACTGAATCTGCTAACCGATAAATTAGTCTGTTGGGATCTGATACTTTCAGATTGATATTTTTTGATCTCGTATAATGATGTTACGTATTTTGAGGCTGGTTTAATGCACCAACACCCATGATCTAAATGGATGATGAGATATTTTTTAAAATAAATATTGAAGTTTAACGATGTCGTTCCAAAATGAAAGTAAATTTGTAAAATACTACATCGATTGGGTTCGATTTCGTATGGGTTAAAAATATAAAATTTTAATTCAATCATAAATAATTAATTTTTATAAATTTAATTTGATTCCACTTAATTTATATCTTCTGATTGATCGAAATTGATATTTATTAGATCAAATTAAATAATTTTTTTATATTTTAATTATTTGCTCAGCCCTACATATAATAGTTGTTTGGATAGGAACATGAATCCAGGCCTAATTCTCTCTCCCGACATCAAAAGCCACCTCGAACTTCGAATTGGACTTCAGACAATTTTGGCCAGTTTAACATCCATCTTTTTTTCTGGTAAGAGTTTAACATATATCTTTTAGGCCGGTTTAACAACTATCTTTGGAGAGAAGAGAAGAGGGAAAGAGATAAAGGGACAGGTGAAGTGAGATCCAGTTAAATTGCGTGACCCGCTTGCAGCGAGAGAGAAGATAGAGATGGAGACAGATCATGCGGATCAAGAATTGCGTCCTCCCCCGGATTCGCCCTATTAGGATCTCTTCTCTCATTGGACACGTGTTTTGACCGCATCACCTTGATCACGACCGCTGTAACAATCTTTTCTGAATTATTTAAAAACTTCTCAAATCATAGTGGGTCTTTTTATTATCTCGATGATTCTACGAAATACCCTCCCTAGGCAAAATGACTAGGAATCACTTTGGGAAGTTGAAGAGAAGGAAGGCTATGGTTCCACCGATGGCCGCCATCCTCTCTCGAGAAGCATGAGTGAAAAGAGGGACTAAGGCTCAAAGGCTAATAAACAGTGGGTATCGCAAATCTTTTCTAATAAAGATATTTTGATTTTTTAGAATATATTTGGATGGTTGAATCCAAAATTTCTATGAACCTATTTGAATGATTGGATCCAAAATACGATACGAATCATGGGTTTAAGCCAATATAATTATCTAAATAAGATCTAGCTCAACTTATCTTTATACATAACAAAAAATCATTACAGCAGTCCTGCTCAAATTTCATAGGAAGAAAAAAAGATCTATTAAAATTTTTTTTCTTTCGGATCGATCCACTGTAATGATTTTCTAGATATTTACGAAGATAGATCTAGACTCATCTAATTAAGATGATCGTAAAAGACCAAAATCCATAATTTTATAGGATTTTGGGCCCAATCCTTCAAAGAGACCCTTAATTAGACAGGCTAATAATTAGTGGCTACTGCAAATCTTTTTTGATAAGGATATTTTGAGCTTTTAGAATCTATTTGGATGGTTGGACCTAAATTTTATAGGATTTATAAGCTGGACTAGTACAATCAGTAAAATCAAGATAAACTAGGCCTATATTCCAAGATACCCATAAGCCCTTGGAGTAGGCCAATCTGAATCCCATAGGAAACGGACCTCAACCCCTCGGTAATCTTTTTCTCTCAATGAGATTGACACCGGCCCACTCTAAAGGCTTCTAAGTATTCATGAATATATATGGTCCTGATAAGAAAGTTTTTATGCACCGTATACGGTACAATAAAATTGATGTAGGGTACACTGCTCAATCGCATTGGAGCACATAGCCATCGCTTTCCATTGCATATTTAATATCTGCAGTTTCATTCTTTTGTTTGAAATTTTGAATGAAGAAAATACGACACCCATTCTCTTCTAAAAAAATTATGACATTCTGTGGTCATATTATGATATCCTGTGATCAAATTATGACTTCCTACATATTGGATATTATAATTTTCTTTCAAAAATCAAAAGAAAGAAGGTATTTCATCATTAAAATTTATAATGAAAATATCCCTCCTTTCCTCATAACATACTATATGCAGGAAGTTATAATTTGACTGCAGGATATCATAATATGGCTATAGGATGACATAATTTTTCAGAAGAGGAGTATTTTCGTCATTCAAAATTTTAAATGAAAAAATAAAACTGCAGGTATTAAATGCGCATTAAAAAATGATGGCTACATAGCCCAATTAGATAGGATGGTATATTTTTTCTACATCGAGTGCAGTGTACAAAAAATTACTCGATCCCAATTCAACTTAATTTTGATGATTGTACTAGTCCAACTTACGAATCTCATAAAATTTTAAGATCCAATCATCCAAACAGATCCTTGGATTATCTACTAGCAATTAAAAGATTAGATAATAAACTAGATCATATCACTACTGAGAATTAACTTGATGTTGTTAATTCTAATTTTTAATATTTGGGGTATTAAGAGTTTTACGTGAAAATTTGGAGGGATCAAAGCATATTTTTCGCAAAATATATTGCCTCTATGGATATTGCTGCTAAAAATTTGACTAATATTTAAATTTTGATATAAAATAGTTATTCCATTAGAAAGGAATGCCTACATAAAATAATTTTCATAGTGGCCATATTTTTAGCCACCATATGTCTGTATGCTGATAGTTATTTTTGTCACTATATAGACGAATTATGTTAGAGCTAAATATTATTTTGCCCCTATGATATCATCAGTAAATTTATATTTTTTCGTAGCACGATGCATACGAAACACCAGGTTGCAAATTTGTTTAGATTGCCAAATTTATTTTGGTCTATCTGAGTCGTAGGACCGGAGAGGCATCACTTGGTAATCATACCAAGCAGAAAGGATTGCATGGACCATGTCCAAATCTCGGAGCAAATGCACGGTGGACAACGCTCAATCGGGAGTTCGTGGAATACAAGCGGTAATGTGGCGTGTTATCCACCGTGGGATTTAGCGGGGTCCATTGTACCTGCTAAGTAAGACATGGACCATACCGAGCGCTGTTACTCATACGTGTAGGCCAACATCAAACACGAACCCATCAATATCCAACCAGGTTTCAGCTACAGGTTCTGACGATCGGACCATGAAGTTTGCCAATCCCAAATATGGGGACTACTAGAAGTAATGTTGACATGGACTTGACCCATCGTGGAAGAATGTGATCTCAAGACGTAGATTTGACTTTAGCGTACTAATCCACCTCACATCCCCACGTGAGACAAACTTAATGACTTATCCTAAGAATTGTTTGATAGGTTGATTTAAAAATCCTATGTAATCCATGAATTAGTCCGCCATAACAATCAAAAATATAAGTTATGGGCTAAATTAGACTTATATTTATAAATATTTAAAATTAAATTTTGAATGAATTGATCCGAATCTCATAGCAGATCATTTTTTCTCTCTATAAAATTCAAATCAATCCACTCAAAAGATGATTCTGAATATCTATAAACATAAGTCTAATCTAATCTATAAGTAAATATTTTTGATGATTAGACTATGTATCTTATGGTATTTGGATCCAATCATCGAAACAAATTTTTAGAATTTGCTAATTATCTGGACTGAATCATTACCAAATAGTTTTAAGAAACCAAAACAGAGCTTTCCAAATAGTATTGCCTAGTGGAGACCATGACCCATGCCCAAGTCCAACTGCATCTAAACTAACTTTACCAAAGTTAATCCAAAATTGATTCCTGCATGACCTAATCTTCATGTAACCCCATCCGAATTCCACTACATTCTTAGATAATAGGGTTTTAGTTAGAATATGGAATAAAACTAGAGCAGAGCATGGGGTTGATAGCCTGCTGGGCACATCCAGCCTTACCCGAAATTTGGAAAGCTTAGACACTAAAAACAAGCATGTGGAATGAGCCTGAGCTAAAAAAGAAAAAAAGGACCTGATCTGAAAATTAGGTCAGGACTGAAAAATTAAAATTGACTCAGACCCAACTCGGACTAGCCCAGAATAATTATATGTATTTAATACACACACACACATGTATATAATATTAATTATATTAACTAATCATATATTATAATAACAAATTTTATACTATATTAATGAATATATCATTGTCGAGTCTGCTAGCAAGTCTATTGTTGTCTTTTTAAGGTCCATTCTTTTGAGAATAAAAAATTTATCCAAAATTTATATTTTTGAAATAAATATTTTCAATAATATTGCAGCTTCTCTGGTGGATAGTTGGTAGTCAGCCTAGAGCCGACTAGAAGCTGCATTTGTTGGTAGGCGGTGGGAGAGTCGGAAGATGACATGTCATTGTCGGAGAAGGTGCACACAGTCAAGAATGAGACTTAGGGTAGTGAGATTGATCAAAAAAAAATATGATGCTGGACTTCGCTCGGCATCGGAGAAGAAGAACCTGCAAAACAAGTTCCGTCGGAGGTGGCTCCGACGCTCAAGTCAGTGAATTGGCTTGAGGGAGAAGAACGACAATCTCTGGATTGCGAAGTAGTGTGCATACCTGGAGGGATCCCCACTTATCTCTATTTATAGAGAAAGCAAAATGAATGGTGAGAGAACATATAATCATGTCGATCATGTTCTATCATACGATGCCTCATGGTGCTGCATGGATGTCTTTAAATGCTGACGACGAGCATGCCTTCTATTCGGCATGGAGAAGGCGACGGACACCACCACACATGGGGTGTAATAAATGATCCTGTTGGTGTATTTAATGAATTCATAGCATTCCATCACAGCGCACAGCTAACCGGCCAGAATATGACGTCTGAGTGACATGACCTTGATGTAGCCTGTTAGGATAGCATGGTGGCCAAGTTTGGTGCTAAGCTTAGTTGGTAGAGGCCCGTGTTGTTGTAGTCGGCAATATGAAGCCGTCGACATGCCCCACTGTCAACTGGCATAGTCGGCCATGCGCCGACTATGAAGTCGGTTATTGGCCGAGCGCCACTAAGTGCAAGTGGCCATGGGCAGCACGCTAACTCTAGTCGGCCTAGTGCTGACCAGGGGTGAGCTGCCCTTAGTCGGCTGGGTGTCCACGATGGTGGCTGACGTCGACCCTACCAGGCAGAACTCGTCAATTCGAGTTGGATTGAGTGGCAATAGCTTAGTCAATGTGGCTCCTATAGTCGGCTCAAAGTTGAGAAAGCTTGGTAGTCGGCTAAGCGATGGAGATCTATCCCAACACCTACCCTCCAACTCTTGAGTTCGACTGCATGGTTAGTCCAGCGAATGGAGTTTGTCCTTGAGCACATCTGAGTTGCTTTCGCCGACTGCCACTTGGTTGTCTTACGCTTTGTGGGATGGACCGTCATTTTGTCTTTTCGTAGGATGTACGGTGGCGCCATCCCATCATAGGTCGTGCGGTAGTTAATGCCGCAGAGCTCGGGGTGATCTTCCATATTGATGGTAGGAGATCAGTTGGTAGGATAATAATAAGCACGTGTATTTGAGCCATCTGTGTGTCGGCCATCCATTGATCCAACCCGTGATCACACGGATTCAGCTTACTCAATGAGATCTAAATGGTGGTGCATCGAATCGGCACCGATTTAGTCAACCGAGATTGCCGCCATGTGTCAAGATCTCCGAGTAAGGCGTGGTACTCGGTGTCGATCCTGACAGTCGAAGGAACTTATAATAGGGTTGATCCCTTCCATTTTCGATTTCATTATTCTGCTCCACCTCAAGTCTGTTTTGCCTCCTTCTTAGCAGAGAGCTTAGGTAGTGCCGTCGGTGAGTCGTCCCCTCCGATGTCGGTCTTCCATCACTGTCGTCGGTCTTTTTACTTAGAGATTTCTTTCTCAATCTTTCTCTCTTCTTTTTTGATCTTCTTCTGTTCTCTTTTCATGGCTTCCACTTGTAGAGAATTCAGAGATGAGAATCCGATCGGTGAATGGAGTTCTCGGGCTCTAACCGCTCAGAGGGTGATCGAGGAGATTACTCAAGATGAGCCCGATGAGGCATCTTCTCGATAGGGCAGTTGGATTTGGATGAGTCGGATGAACAGCTGACTGTTGAGAACTTCTTTGGATCTCTTGTCGAGAGGTCCAATTTTACAAAGTCGACCGTTAACCAACTAAGAGATCATTATCATATCCCTAGTCAGTATCGGTTGATGGTGCCAGATGAAGGAGGCTGGATTGTTCGTCCTCCTGATGGCTATGTTGCCATTTATGAGGAGTTCCTTCGATCAGATCTCCGATTTCCTCTTTATCCCTTTTTTTCCTATATTCTCGACTTGTACGAGGTCGTTCCTACTCAGCTCGCTCCCAATTCTATCCATATTCTTGCTTGTTTTGTCGCCCTTTGTCATCTTCTTCGGGTTGAGCCCCAAGTTTCTTTATTTTGGGCTATTTTTGTATTGAAGAAACATCCTCTAGAGCGGGGATGGTGGTTCTTCTGTCCAGGACCCCATCAACAACTTTTCAAGAAGCTTCCTTCCTCTATTCATGGGTGGAAAGGTAAATTTTTCTACATTACTGTCGACCACCCGTGGGGCTTCAACTAGACTTGGATGACTCTCAATCTCTCTCTGAATAGAAACGAAATAGTCTTGAAGGAAGATCGAAAGACGTACGAGAAGCTGTTCAAAGTCAAAATCCCTGCATATTAGGAGCTGCTCAAAGAGCAGTCCCTTTATGATACCGAGATAAACCGACTAGTTATCTCGGTAGTCTTTTTTCTGTAGACTTTTGTAGTTTCTATTTATTCATAGGCTGATTCTTCTTTATCGTGTTCATACAGGCATGAGGGTTACAGTGGGATCTCTCAAGGAGGCGGTCTGGAAGAAGAAGACCAAGGCGGCATCTCGGCCCGATGGTCCCTCTCGGCCATCAAAGAAGTCGAGAGAAGAGTCTTCTTCTCGGATACCGAAGAGTACATAGCCACCATCACCATCTCGAGTACAGCCATCATCACCCTAAATACCATCGGAGCGCTCGTCTCTGCCACCTAAAGTCGAAGTCATGATGATTGCTGCTTCTCCCTCGGTCGATGACAATGTCGTAGTCATTGAAGCACTGGCAAGATCGGCTGAAGTGGTATAAGCCCTTTCGATCCAAGCCAAGTCCGGAAGAAATTAGGTAGCTGGTCGGGAAGCTGCCGATAAGAGTGTTGACAAAGGTAAGGCACCGATGCTCTCCACTTTCACTACAGGCTATGGTTTGGATATGCCTTTTAGGGAGCCAACAATTGCGATCGGGATGCACTTCAAAGCCACTGATCAGGCACTTCAAGACCATCGACTTGCCAGGGAGTTGGCGAGAATGATTATGCTTCTCGCAGACTAGAAAGTCAGGAAGGTGCGCCCAATCTCGGAGATTCAGTCGGGCGATTACATATCGTTGATCGGAGTAAGTATTTGATTTTTTTCTTATTCGGTTTCTTTTCGAATTACTTTTGGTTGAGTAGATGACTTAGCCATTTTATTTCTATTTTGTAGATGATCCACGATATTACAGTTTTGTCAGAGGGATTGATTAAGTCTGCTCAAGTCAACCATGATTTGAAGGACTAGGCCCAGACCGCTCATGCGCAGGCCAACATTTCTGACGAGCTCCTCTGAGCTGTCAAGGAGTGAGAGAGGAAGAGTAAAGAGAAGATATCTCTACTGGAGGCCAAATTGGTAAATTTGGCAACCCAACAGATGAAAGAGGAGGAGTTTGAGAAGCTGAAGGCCGACTATTAGAAAGAGATAGAGTTGGCAGAGAGTGCCCTCACCGAGGAGAAGAAAAGGATGCTAAAGGCTGAGAAGGCTGTCAAGGAGGTCGAGAATGCCACCAAAAAATCGAGGAGACCACCAAGGAAGCCGAGAAGACCACCATCGAGCTACAAAAAAATTGACGGTGGCAGAAACTCGAGCCCAAAAAGATGCTTTTCGGGTACTGGTCGAGTTTCGAAATTCAAAAGAGTATGAGGACGAGCTCCATCTTGTGCACTAGTGCGGATGCATACTAGCTTGGATTCTTAGAATGTAAGAAGCAGATCCACAATCTCGTGTCCAAGGTAGACTTGAGTTTTATTCAAGCTGATAACGAATCGGATGAATCGGGCGATGAGGAAGTGGAGGCCGAGGAGGACCATCCCCAACTGACTTCTTGGATTCTTTTGTACTCTTTTTGATTTTCTACCATATACTTTCTCCTCATTTTGTAATGAACTCCTTTGAAATGAAATGAAATTATCTTCTCTTTGAATTGTCCAATTTGATCCTTATGCATACTTTTCTTCTTTATTCATCTAGCAATTTTTTTATAAAATTTGCTAAGTAATGAAGTTGGTAATAAGGTGATGCAGTCACTTGAAAATGGTAGACCGAGCAAGTCACAACCGAACTAATAGATTTGATAAAATTTTCCAATCTTGTAGTCGATAATAAAGTAAATAGTCAGTAGGGAGTAGCTAAACCGAGTAGGTCGGAGTTGAATTAACAAACTGAAGTTGGTTTTGTAGGCGAACTTGGTCAAACTGAAGTCGTAGTCATAGATCGTTCATCATAGATTATTCTATTGAGTTGGAACTTTGAGGAGATTTTTGTTTAAGACCAGTAGATCCTTGGCCAGTCAGTGTTGAGTCAACTTTAATTTATTTTCGTCAGATCGTATGACAATCTGCAGCCTTCATGCTCGTGGGCCTTGGACCATTGCGAGTGTGGTGGCAGCTGTCAGACCATACGGCTCCGATAATCGAGCATTAGCTGACTAATGCAATGATTTTGCTTAGGTCTCACATTTAACCTGATGCGCTTACGGTTGAGGGACCCATCCGTTGTTAGGAACGGACCCACTCCACTAGTCAGATATGAGCCAACTAGTGCTTTGTCGGGTACAAGCCGATGAGGGAGTGGTTGTATTATAATTCTTCGATAATTTGAATCGTAAGGTACAGAATTTGCAGAAAGAAAGATCTTTTTATTGATGAAGGCATTCTTACTGATAATACATCCATAGGTTCTTGGCGTTTTAAGGTCGAGGAATTTTGGTGCCATCCAAATTTTTAATTTATAGGCTTCAGATTGTAGAACTGTCGAGATTCTGTAGGGATCTTCTCAATTTGGAGACAGCTTCCCTTGCTCAGTGGGCTTGGAGATTTTCGCTCTTCTGATAATTAAGTCCCCTACTTGGAAGATTTTTGGTTTGACTCGGGGTTGTAATACCGAGCTACCTTTTATTGGTAGGAAGCCATTCTTAGTCGAGCTCATTTCTAAGTTTCTTTGAGCAAATCCAAGTCTACTCGTCTCTTATTCGAATTGATCGATTCATCATAGCGTTCCACCCAAATTGAAAGTAAATCGATTTCAACTGAAATTATGGCTTCAGTCTCGAATGCTAACTTAAATAGAGTCACTCCGATCAAAATCTGAGGAGTTGTTTGATAAGACCCTAGGGCATTGTAAAGCTCATCGGTCTAGTTCCTTTAGCTTGATCGATTCTGATCTTCAAGCTTTGGAGAATCATCCTGTTAGTCACCTTAGCTTCCCCATTGGATTGAGGATGTTCGACTGAAGTGAGCTTGTGGATAATATGATACTTCATATAGAACTTTTTGAATTTGACGTTGTTAAACTATCGGCCGTTATTAGTGATGATCACTCAGGATAGATCGAATCAGTAGATGATAAATTTTATAGAAAACTGATAGTCTTCTGCTTCATTATCTACACTAGTAGTTTGACTTCAACCCGCTTAGTGAAGTAGTCGATGGCCACTATGAGAAACCTCTTTTATCCATTAGTAGGTGGGAATGGATCGAGTAAGTCGACACCCCATTGGTCAAATGGCCAGGGTACCGAAATCACCCTAAGGTGGCTGGACGGAAGCCTCTAAATGTTGGCAAACCTTTGACATTGGTCACATTTTTGCATGAAGTCGTAGGCATCCTTCTGCATGGTTCGCTAGTAGTGTCCTTGTCGGAAGATTTTGTAGGATAGTGACTTGCCCCAAGTGATTGCCGCAAATAACTTCATCTACCTCCCGAAGTGTGTAGTTGGCCTCGAAAGATCGGAGACACTTGAGTAGAGGTAGAGACACTGACCTTCTGTAGAGTTGATCATTAATGATCACGTATCGAGTTGCCAACCTTTTTATTCGGCATGCCTCAACAGGATCAGCTGGTAAGGTTTCGTTCGTCAAGAATTTGATGAATGGGTCAATCCAACTCGGCTCATGTCCAACTTGAACCTGATGAACTTCTTCCTCTGAGTCGATGCTCGGACTCTCGAGATGCTCGATGAAGATTTTTTCAAATTCGTCGCAACTAGAGGTAGTGAGATGAGATAGAGAGTCGGCTCGGACATTCTCAGAGTAAGGGATATGAAAATTTAAATAGTCAAAGTGCGGTTGTAGAGACTTGAGCTTTTGTAGATACCTAGAGAGAATAGGATCTCGGGCCACATATTCTCCTTGAGACTGTCCGACGATGAGTTGCAAGTCGGTGAATACCCATAGGCACTTCATACTGAGATCTTTAGCAATCTTCAACCCGACTATTAGGGCTTCATACTTTGCTTGGTTGTTTGAAGCCTTGAAGTTGAATCAAAGTGCATACTCGATCACCATCCTGTCAATATTGGTTAAAATCAGCCCTGCACCGCATCCTTGAGCATTTGATGCTCCATCCACGTGTAGAATTTATGCAGGTTCTTGAGTGTCCTTCAAGGAATTATCTTCGACTTGGTCATTGTCAGTTTGGGTGCACTCGATGATAAAGTCAGTGAGAATCTGAGACTTCATCGAAGTTCTTCGGACAAAAAAAGGTCGAACTCGGTGAGTTCAACCACCCACTTCGCCATTCTCTCTGAGATATCTGGTCTATGAAGTCTAGTCTTCAGAGGAAGGTCGGTCAAAACTTTCACCAAATGGGTCTAAAAATAGACCCATAATCGCCGAATAGTCATTATGATCGTGAAGACGACCTTCTCAATCTGAGAATATCTTGTCTTGATATCGCACAGCACCCGACTTATGTAGTAGATGTACCTTTGCACTTTGTCTTCTTCTCAGATTAGCACCGAGCTGATAGCTTCAGAAGTGGTTAATATGTACATGAGTAATTCATCGTCGGTGCTGGGCTTCATCAGGAATGGGGGAGAGCTAAAGTACTACTTCAACTCATCGAAAGATTTTTGACACTCCTCCATCCAGATAAAGTCCTTCATCTATCTGAGGGTCTTGAAGAAGAAAGGCATCACTCTGCAGACTTGAGATGAACTGACTTAAGGATGCGATATGCCCCATCAATCTCCGAATGTCCTTCCAAAATTTGGAGGCTTCATGTTGAGAACCATCTTGATCTTCTCGGGTTGGCCTCGATACCTCTCTTGGTGACCATAAAGCCAAAAACTTTCTCAATGTGACGTCGAAGGCGCACTTAGTCGAGTTCAGTTTCATTTGGTGCTTCCTTAGAATGTCGAAAGCTTCAACCAAGTCATTGATATGGAGGACAGCTTCAGTGCTTTTCATGAGCATATCATTGATGCATACCTCCATGTTGTATCCTATTTGATCTTTAAAGACTTTATTGACCAGCCTTTGATACGTTGCTCTGGCATTTTTTAGGCCAAAGGGTATGACTTTGTAGTAGTACAAACCCTTATCGGTGATAAATGCCATCTTCTCCTTATCCTCGGGCACCATCCAGATTCGATTAAAGTTGAAGAAGTCATCCATGAAGCTGAGTAGCTGATATCCTGATGTCGTATTGACTAGTTGATTTATTCGTGGGAGCGAAAAGTCATCCTTAGAATAAATTTATTCAAATTGGTATAGTCGATGTAGATCCATCATTTATCATTTATCTTTTTGACCATCACAACATTCGCAAGTCAATCTGGGTAGGTCACTTCGCGGATGAAGTCAGCTGCTATCTGTTTGTCAACCTCTTCATCGATGGCTTATTGTCGCTTAGGAGCGAAGCTTTTTTCTTTGTCTAACCAATTTGTAGTCGAAATTGACATTAAGTCAGTGGATAATGACTTCTAAAGGGATGCCTGAAATGTCTGAGGTAGATCAGGCAAAGACATCGGTATTTCTTCTTAGAAAATCAATTAATTTCTCCCACAGTTCCTTGCTTAGTGAAGATTCGACTTGAATGGTTCTAGTCGGGTCTCCACCGTATAGGGAAACTGGGATTAGCTGCTCCATGGGTTCTCCTCGGCTTTCGACATCTCTCTGATCTAGTCTGTCGTCGATGAGGAGAGGCTCAGCTGGTCTTCTTCCTTTAAGAATGATTAAGTAGCATTGTCGGGCCAACTATTGATCTCCTTGCATCTCGTCAGGTCCATTCTTTGTTAGGAAGCATACGAGCAGATGGTGACGTTGTAGGTGGATGGGACCCAAGCTATGAAAAAATTGAGGCGAATGGTCCGCTGTCAAGGTGATTTTCTGGCTATGATGGAAAGTTCAATCTCGCCTTTCACTTTGATCGAGTCATCTATAAATCTGACTAGAGGAACATTGACTGATTTGAGAAGTTTAGTGAAAAGTCATCCCATTTAGGAGAAGCAATTGTAGAAAGTATATCAGCGAAACTTTTATTATCAACAAGACATCTTTTTACATCATAGTTGGCGATTGTCATTGATATAACTACAGCATTATTGTGGAGAGTCTGGACTCCTCATAAATCTGCTTCAATAAAGATGATGTCGTTGTTGGCCCACTAATGCTTGAAAGTGCTTCCGCGATCGTCTGCCTCCCAGGGTCGCAGTCCCACCGAGATATGTTGACACGCTTGCTATCGGTTGGACATGAGTTTCTTCCTCGGGTTCCTGATGAGGTGGATGAAGAAAATATTGGCAGTTCAATGCATGCAATTTAAATTTACAGTAAATTTTAGTAGATTAAATAATTTAACCTACATTATATGCACAAGATGATATCTAAACTATCATGCCAAAACCTATGATATGATTAAACATGTGATTAAGATCTCGATCATATCGATACTCTAAATTAGATCTAACTCTTAGATCTAATCAAACCTAATCTAATGAGTTCAGAACTTATTATCGAAGTGAGGATTGCTGATCTTTACAATTATATTGCATGGATTGGGGCTCCTTCAGATTACTCACAGCTGCACAAAGGTGTCTGGCCTCTACAGATTGTCTACATGAAGAACGGTTGCTGATCAGTCTCCTCAAAAGTGCGAGCTCGTGAAGATCTTTGATGGCTGACCTTTTACTTCTTCTCTTGATCTCTTAGACACTCTAGAGAAGGAGAAGAATTAATGGAGGAAGGAAGAGAGGAGAGAGGCTATGTAGAAGAAATCAATTTCGTCTAATTCTCATATGGGGCATCCAACTATTGGACCCCTTTTATATAGATGGTGCTAGGGTTTAGGTTAAGAGGAGGTGTCAATAATTCCCACACCAACCACCATATGGGACATCCCATATTTGTAAAATATGTGATGGCATGAGAAAGAAATCAGATCTTTCTCACGCCAACCAATATCTCAACACATATGGGGAAAAAAATATTTGGCACCACCATTCTTTTCCAAGAAAACTGATCTCTTTCCTTCTTATCTCTTTATATTTGAATTGGATTAAATTCAAATCATGAAAGAGATAAGGACCGTGACTCATCATGAGTGCCACCCACCCCTCTCTATGCCCTCCTTTCTCACACCCAAAATATTTCATGCAAAACTTATTTGCATTAAAGGGATGGCATGGGACCTAGGGTATGCGCAAGGGAGAGAGTCCTAGTTGGCAGGGACTCTTCGTTTCTAATTTGATTCCAATCCGAATTAGATTTGGTTTGGACCTAATGAGAGGAAGAAATCTAATCTAATTAAGAACACAATCATCTCAATAAATTCTAACCAATTAGGAATTAACTGAATCTAAGTTCTGATCAAATCAGGAACAAATTTTTCTCGTAATTAGGCTTGATCTAATCAAACCCAATCCAAGTCAAACTGAATCCAATTCAATTAACTTGATCTGAACCTTTTTACTCAATCAAATTTAGTCAATTAGTAATCTAATTACTAATAAATAGTCCATTAACAGCAGAGTCCCAGTCCAGTGAGACTCTCCTCCAGAGTTCCAATCCAGTGGGACTCTTTACTAGAGTCTCAATCTAGTGGGGCTCTTCAGCTATCTAATCAGACCGAATCTTCTAATGTGTGTGATCCCATAGGTTCGAACCTAAGCCGGTAGCATATGAATAAATTTTATACTAATCGATGCAACCATCTAGCAATGAAACCCGATGTCCGGATAGACTAAAAGATTGTAAAGCAACATTCTAGAACCTACTGGTGTATGGTTACCATATAATTCATTTTTTGATCTCAATTCTCAAGGTGATCTAGGGTTTAACTGTCAACCTTAAATAATCGACCACATTGTATTTCAACATTTTAAATCCATCACATGGATTATCCGGGCCAAGATTTACTAAATTAAATATATTGATGCATTAATTTCTACTTATTCAAAGGGATCAATCCCATCTTGACTCACACACCGACTTGATAAGTACTTGACTGCATCCAGAAATCTTTCATTACTGAATTAGAAATACAGATAGTTTGGCACTAAAGTACAGTGAGTTGTTTACAACTCACCATAGTGATTTCAGATCGGAGGGATACTTATACCCATACCCTTCGTGAGCTACTCTTGACAGTAGAGTGCTCGATATTTGATCATGTTCGGTGTGAATGTACTCCTACATTCCACTTGCATGCCATACCAGTGTCTTTACACTCCTTGGTTAAATGGACAACCAACCCATATGGCATACAACAACCTAATCTTGATATTGCTATCGTCCTATTAACAGCGTATCATTTGGTTACAAATATATTTTAAAACTAAATAATAAATCTTTTTTTATCGATAAAACATAGTCCTAAGGACTTTATCACAACACAGGAGTTTAAAAAAATAGATAAAATATGATAAAAAATCAAATAATTTTATTAATAAAATTTATATATATTGTACAAATATGAGCATAATCATCAACAGATTGATGATTAACTTTGAGACACAATTCCTAACAATAGATCAGAGAATAGCTGCGTAGGTCGGTCCCGTGCATACTTCCCAAGATACCCCACCTTATCAGGTTCTCGATCTTATTCTTCAGCTGGTGATACTTCTCTGTGTCATGTCCATGGTTGCGATAGAAGTGGCAGTAGTGCTTTTAATCATGAGATTTCATCTTCATCAGCAGGGGTCGGCGAAGAAAATTCTCTCCTTCTATCTCCATAAGAATCTGCGATCAAAAGTAGTCAAAGGGGTATAGGAGTCATACTTGCTCACAAAGTTTTTGAGCTTCTGGCTTAGTCAGAAAGGTGGAGCCTCCTTCTCGGTGTGAATCTGACTAGGCTCTCCAGAGCCTCCTCCTTTTCTTACCTTTTCTTTTATCCTTTTCTCTCAAATTGACATCGGTCAGTCACGACTTCCTCGATGCGAATGTACTTCTGCACGCGCTCGAGAAGTTTAGCGTAGGATTGAGGAAGCATCATATCCAAAGAATGGGTAAACTTGGAGTTCCAGAGTCTTCGCTTCATTACTGTGATGGCCGTCACCTCATCGAGGTCTTTGACCTCCAAGGTGGTGGTGTTGAAATGCACCACAAACTCCTGTAAAGATTCTCCGACCTGCTGTCAGATAGAGAAGAGGCTGTCAGTGGTTCTAGGCACTCTCCGATTTGTGTCGAAGTATGCCATGAATAGTTGCTTGAACTGTTTAAAAGAATTGATACTTCCCGATCGCAGCCTCAAGTACCATGCTCGCATAATTTTTTGGAGTGTAACCGAGAAAGCAATGCAGAGAAGGGCATCAGATACCCCTAAAGGGAAGAAATCTATTTCTCGTGCATAATCAATATTGCATCTAAAATTTTCTATATATTCAACTAAATAAAGATCAAATCTTTATCTGAATTACAGTAAATTGGGATCAAATCTTTAAAATCTGGATTCAACCTTCGCGTAGACCTAGAATTGCAGGCCCTCTATTTTGCATGCACGCCAGGCAACACAGGAAAGTGGGATGAATCTCTAGATTGATGCACTTTCGCAAGACCATCAAGGGAGGGAAGAGAGGTGCCGATGTGATGCCTCACACCAGCCAAGGGGATGCCCAAGAAGGGCCCACTCCAAGAGGAAGAGAGGGCAGCAAGGAGGAGGACACGCCAACGATGGACACCCACAAGCTCTTCACGCCTCTCTCTGTCTTTCTCTCTTTCTCTCAATCTGATTTCTATGTTCTCTCTTATGCATCCATAAGTAGAGACCCTCTTTATTTAAAGATGATTCTCATGACCCAATAAATATAGGACTCCTAATTCAAATACGCTTTGAATCAGTCCACAACTAATCAAAGAAGGACTCCTACATGAGAAAGGATTGGTGCCTTATATGGTGCCTACTTTGCACCCATGCCCACACCCATGTGGGATGGCCCACAACCAGCACCATATCAGGTGCTGGTCAGCCAAGGAGTGAGAGAGTCTTAGTAAAAATAAGACTCCAAGGATCTCATCTAAAAATAGTTCAAATCGAATCCAATTCGAAGCTGATTCGAAATAATTTTAAAGGCTATCAATCCTAAACTCTTTAGAACTTTAGGACCAAGTCTCACTTAAAATTTTAAACCCAATTAAGTCTAATTAATTTAGATCTAATCTAAAATTAATTAACACTTAAATCTAATCTCTCATAAGCTTTTTGATCATAGATTAAGAACTATTCATCTCTGGGATTGAACCTGAACCTCATGTATAGTACTAGCTAGATATAGTCAACTCTTCAACCCGTTTGACCCATAACTTAATTCTTAATCAAGTTAGTCTATATGTTTAATCAAGTCAAATACTTTCAAATTAGACATATAAACATAGGTCAATACTTTCCTACGTTGTTTGACTTGTGTGCGTGACTCCATAGGTTCAAACATTAAGCCGGTAACATAGGAATCGATTTCTATACTAATCGAAGCTACCATCTAGTAATATTTTTCGACATCCGGATAGGTTGAATTATCGCAAAAGAATATTTCAGAACTTATATATATGATTACCATATAATTCATCCCTTTGACCCTGAATGCTCTAGAATGATCTAGGTTAACTGTCAACCCGAAGTGTTTCATCCACATTGTATTTCAACATTTCAAATCCATCTCATGGGTTATCCTGATCAAGATTTTACTAAATTAAATACAGCGATACATCAGCTCCTATAATCCGAAGGGATCAATCCTATCTTGATCTATACACAGACTTCATAAGTACTTGACGGTACCCAGTAGCCTTCCGTCACTACATTAGAAATCCAGATAGTCCGACATCAAAGCACAGTGAGTCACTTGCAAGTCACTATGGTGATCTCAGGTATGAAAGATACTTACGTCCATATGCTTCATGAGTAGCTCTTGACAATAGAATGCTCAATAGGTGAGTCACCTGTTCACTAACGATGTACTCTTACCTCTCACCTATATGCCATACCAGTGTCACCACACTCTTTGGTTAAAAGGACAATCAATCCATATGGCACATAACGACCTCCACTCGATAAACGTCATCATCCTGTAATGACATATCATTTGATCATGAACATGTTTAAGAACTATACGATAAATCCTCTCTTTATCATTCACTAACATAGTTCTAAGGATTTCATCACAACACGAGAGTTTAACAAGGAAGATGCAACTTTGTGATGAATAATATCAAAATAATTTTATTATCAATCAATAATTCATATACAGAAGAAACTCAATCGTCATACGATTGATTTTAGAACATATTTTTCAACAACTTTCATTTAGACTAAAGTCAATTGGGACAGTATCTTATACCCATCTTCCATTTGAAATCATCGAACTCCTTGATCCCAAGAGCTTTAGTGAAGGAGTCAGCTAGGTTCTCCTTTCCATCAATCTTCTAAAGCTCGACATCATCTCGGTTCATGATCTCTCGTACCAGATGATAGGGTACAGAATATGCTTGGTGCACTGGTATGACTTTGGTTCTTTTGCCTGAGATATGGCACCATAGCTGTCACAATACAGCAGGACAGGGCTATCAATAGAAAAACTCCCGGCTCGGTGATGAATTTTTGCAACCACACCACCTCCTTTGCAGTATCTGATGTAGCAATGTATTCCACTTCGCATACAAAATCAGCCATAATATGTTGCTTGTAACTCTTTCCGCAAACAGCTCCTCCATTCAAAGTAAATACATAGCTTGACACGCTTCGCTGTCATCATAATCTGACTGAAAACTAGAATCAATATATCCCATAAGTTTCAGATCAATGTCTCCATAAATAAGCCATTGATCTTTAATATTTCTTAAATACTTAAGAATTGCCTTCACAACCTTCCAATGATTCTCATCCGGATCAGATTGGTATCTACTCACTATCCCAAGCGAATAGGCCACATCCAGCCTCGTATACATCATAGCATACATGATAGATCCAACTGTCGAAGCATATGATATTCTACTCATATGCTCTCTCTCCTTAGGGGTTGTCGGACATTCTTTTTTGAAGAGAGTAATTTCATGACCTATCGAAAGATAGTTTTTTTTAAATTTTTCAAATTGAATCGCTTCAACATGGTATCAATGTATGTCGATTGGGACAATCCAAGCAACTTTCTCGATTTATCCCTATAAATCTTCTTCCCTAGGATGTAGGATGCTTCTTCCAAGTCTTTCATGAAAAATCGTAATGATAACCACAGCTTCACACTTGTAAAGCCGGGATGTCATTTTCTTCTAACAGTATGTCACTACATATAGTACATGAAGGAAAAATCGTCTTTTTCCTGTGTAGGATCTTCCAGATTTTACCAAATCTGGGATGGAATAATTAAATTTTTATCCTACGCTATTTCAGATCTAATTCTCTAGATTCAATTTTATTATCTGATATTTAAAATCTAAAATTAAATCTAAAACTATGATTAAAGAAGAAGTACCTGAAGGATAATCTAATTACCCTGTAGATGATCGCTGCACAACCTGAGGTTCTGATGTAGCCACGCAAGCGCCTGGCCTCTACCGATATCCACTTAGATAGGATCTGGAACATCTTCTCCTCATGAATCTATGCTCTAAAATCAGATCAATATC
>KE506340.1:24978-35870 GCA_000441515.1 Elaeis oleifera
ATAAAAATATTTTTTCAATAGATAAAAAAAACTTACCCACCTTCTAATATGGATAAATTTTTTCTCCATTATATGATTAAATACTATATTTAAAAAAATAATTTATTAATCTAGAGAAGCATAAGAATATAGATAAGTTGGTCAATAAAAAGGTTGATCAATATTTCTATGATATTCATCTACTAAAGAATATATTCTAAAATGTTCCTACCCACCTAGAAGATGAGTATGTTATTCTCCATTAGCCGAGAAAACCATCTTTTATATTAATTTCTAAAATACCCTAACCTATAATAATATATATATATATTATATATTATATTATAATAATAATATAATATGATAATATAATATAATATATAATAATATTTATATAATAAAGGATATCATATAAAATATGGATATATCTAAGTAATTTATTCAGAAAAGTAATAATGCAAAAGAATAAAAATAATAAATTCTCAAGCAATTTTTCAAAGCATAAAAGAATATGAATAAATTATTTTTTATCTAAATATTATCTGAAAATATTTTTTTGATTAAATTTTTCAAAGAATGGCTCTTATGATACCACTTTTTATTATCTAGATTATGATGACCAATATGCCCTGAAAACATCAACTAATATAAAAACAACTAATGTGATAAGAGGAATTGAAGCTGGCATAGTCATTTGTGCAGTTCAAAAACTCCCATTGACACCCTCTACCGCATTTTCTTTTCGCTCACCAAGTTTTAACAAATGCCACGTCTTAACATCAACACCATCTTCTACCAAAATTTTAAAAAAAAATCAACATCATCATTCACCATTATAATGGCTGTCATAATTATTACTGGACAAAGATTTCTACAATGAGATTGTTCTAGTTTTAAATGATAACAAATTATAATAGTTATTTTTGTCATTAGCATAGAAAGTAGCAGCCAAAAAAATACACTTTTAATTGCCGAAATCACAATTGATCTAATAAGGAATATCTTTTATGAGCTAAATGAATCAAAAATTACTTTTTCAACTAGAAAGAAATAATGCTTTAAAACATGTTTTAATAAATAATGCAAATGATAATAAATACATATAGTTTTTTTTTTTTGTTAGAATAAATACATATAGTTACTAGTATTATGAAACAGCTATTATAGTGGAATAGTAATCAAATAATGACCCTTATTCAAATTCATACCCAACACATTCATGAATTGGGTTGGTTTGGCTTCGGGTACAGTCATTTAGTATCACATGGGGCAAGGATTGGATTTGGGTCGGATAACATTTGAATTTAGGTTAGATCCAGTGGATCAAGATAGGGTCCACTTTTGAGATGGTATGATTTTTTTGGACTGTTCAATTCCCTTCATACCCAGCATTTTAAATAATAATATAACTCAAAGTATAATTAATAAAAGATGCATCTCATAAGTAGGTTTCACTTCACCATTCATACCCTTCACACCCATGAATAGGTTTCGCTTGAAACTAATTGAGGTTTTTTTTTTTTTTTTTAATGTAATAGTAGCTAAATGAGTTAGACCCCGGTCACTTAGGCTTAACTCATTTACAGCCCTATGTACATGTCCATGATCACAAAGAAATCCCTCTCCTTAAAAATCATTGCAATAAGTGCTTTTCTTTTAGACATAAGGGAGGAAAGTTCTTCCTGTGTAGACAAAGAGGAGGTATCTAGCTAGACACGAATCCACAAATTTTGGATTCTCACTCTCTCAGAAAGTTAAATGGCTTGAAGAATAGCTTAAACATTTGATGTGGTCGCTTCCAAAGCAAGCGGGTGGGATTATTGAGCTAATTCTAGGCATTATTTTAAGCCATATATGGGCTCCATTCCATATAAGCATTTATTTTCTTCCAAATCCAACCCTCTTTTCTGGAGAGATGGTGAAAGTAGTGCTCAACCACACGCTTGCGTGCATGAAAGAGAGAGAGAGAGAGAGAGAGTAGTTTAGAAATAGCGGGACCAGCTAAGACCGCGTCTACGGCTCTCCATTTACGCCTCGATGCGGTAAGCCCGTTTACCAAACGAACACGAATGCGACCTTACCATGCACGTGTTGCGTATCGCTTCAGCTACCCCATTACAAGTTAAATATACCAAAAAAACTTGATCCTCTCTGCTGGGCTATCAACTAGCGCTGTAGTCTATATCAAACCCAAGCATAAACAACATTCTTATATGAGAAGATAACTCTAATGTAGAGTGTTTTACGAAAAATTCTTTAACACACACACACATGGAGATATATAAATAGATAGATAGATGCAGATGGGTAGATATAGATATATATGGGCCAAGGTTATTCCACTTGGAGGTCTTAGATTAGGACTGCAGACGAGCCAGGTTGCTTATGAGCAGCTTATTAGTCCTATACTTTGGTTTGGACCCATCATTTCCACAACAGTTTTGCATCAAGCCACTGATTTTATGAGGCAAAGTCTTGTCTGTTTCCAGCCACATTCCTTGCAGAGCTAAATTTGTCCTAGTTGAGATGGTTGGCGAAGAGCTTTTATCTCCCTCACCAACATCTCCTTGTCCAAGAATACTGAATTAAATCCATAGCTTCAACCACATTTCAAAATATAGAAGGTGAAGCATTGAACCAATATCTCCTTTTCTTGTCAGCTTATCTACTTGCGAAAAACGTAGATTCCTTCAACAAAAATTTCTCGAACCTTAGGTGTTCAAATAAAGTGACTATATAGTAACTATCAAATTAGAAGAGCGCCTTATTCCCTTTGTTTCACATGAAGAGTCTTTGCATTATTTACTCCAAAATTCCAAGTTTACTACAAGCATACCTTCGAGAGAGAGAGAGAGAGAGAGAGCGCATCTTACCGACTATATAAATGCCTTCATGCTTCCTGGCCTGTTTCTTCAAAACAATTATTAACTGCTATGCCGCTTTCCAACATAGCTCACACACATCAGATGAACGCCATGAATGATTCCATGTCAGCCATCCATATGAGATTGATTCAAATAATTCTAGCCACATGACTTGCTCGGCTTCCTTCAGAATTTAGTTCAAGTTTTCCCATCGAAATCCAACATAACAGGAACTGATAGTGGGATTTTGCGTCGCATTCCCTGCTGATAGTGGGATTTTGTGTCGCATTCCTTTTGAATCGAATGCATTGACCAAGAGCACAAATCATGCGGATGAGGTGCATGACATCTGTTAGGATGAAGCCCATGTGAGAAGTCCGATCCGAACCCAGCAGGCAGGCCAGACCCGCCCAGATCCACGCACGAGCGTGGCCCAACACGAGCGCAGCCCAACGTGCGGTTTATGCGGTCTACCACGGTCACGCGGTCCACAGCAGGCACGTGGATCGAGCGCCCATTCCAGGGCATTCTTGCGGTCCATAATGGACCGACGCCCGTTTCTCCGGTATTTTTGCGGTCTACGCGAGTTTTGATGGACCGAAGGCGCGATCGGATGGTCCTTATTCCTCCGACTTTGATCGGATGGCTGATAGCGTTTTGGAATTGATTTGGGCCTGATCCTGATCGTTTTTGGGTGGTTTTGGGCCGTGCGATGCAGATCCGATGGTTGATCTTATTCTTCGATTCTACAGCGAATAGGAGTCCGTTTTTGATACGGTTTGGATCTGATTTCATCTGGTGACGAGCTCTATTTAAAGGGAGGACTTGGAAGAAGGTTCTGTAATCTGAGAGCAGTGAAAATAACAAATAAAAGGAGAGGGTTCAAGAGAAGAAAAGGAGAGATGTGAGATTCCTTTGAGAGAAATAAGAGTATTTATTTTCTTGTAAAAGAGAGTCTGTAAGTCTTTTATTTTCTTCTTCTTCTCTAATTTTGTATTTGTTGTACCGTAAATTATTAATAGAAGATGTTGAAGAGGTCTTGTTTGTGGACGTAGGCCAACAATCAGACCGAACCATGTAAATCTGATGTACTTTTTTTTCTCTTATTTTTATTGCTTGACCATCTCCCCTATTTTACATTCTACGTTTGTTCTAGTTATCTTTTCTCTATAAAACGATCTTGTTTCTGCTATGTTTGTGTGCTGTGTGGATCGAGATGTGCTTGATTACCCTACGGCCTGTTCTTTCAATTTGGTATCAGAGCGCAGGAGATTCTTTTGTAGCTAATTTGATTTGAAACAATGACGGACAAAGTGACGACAACAAAATACGAGATACCGAGGTTTGATGGATCAAATTTTGTACTTTGGAAGATGAAGATGCAGGCGGTATTGATCAAGGATGGTTGTGAAATTGCTTTGCAAGGAAAAGAATGCAAACCTCAAGAGATAATGGATGAACAATATGAAGAGAAGGAAAAGTTGGCAATGGTGAACCTCTATTTGACGTTGGATGATTTGGTATTGTTCAATATCGAGACCGAGACTACTGTAAAAGGGGTTTGAAAAAAATTAAAAAATCTCTATGAAGGTAAGTCTTTGGTAAATAAAATCTATTTAAGACGACAATTATACAACTTGAAGATGAAGGATGGGACATCAATTCAAAAGCACTTGGGTGTATTCAATTTCATTATGAGCAAGCTTGCGGCCCTAGATGTCAGAATTGATGATGAAGAGAAGGTCAGCATTCTACTTTGTTCTATGCTGGAGTTTTGGGATAATCTTATCATAAACTTGAGTCACATTGAAATTCTCAAGATGGAGTCAGTTGTTACATCATTGCTTACAGAAGAGATGAGGTGAAAATCTAGTCAAGAAAGCTCTTCAGGAAAAGCCATGATAGCACGGGGCAGATCTTTCGAAAAGGAACGTGGTAATCGAGGGAAGACAAGATCTAAATCCAAGGATAAAAAAAGGTGAAATGCTGGAATTATGAAAAATAAGGCATGTAAAGAAAGATTGCTGGACTAAAGGAGTTGATACAAAATCTGAATCGAAAAACTTCCAAGGCAATATAGCAGAAAGTGAAACTGGTTCGGCTACTTCAGATGACGGGGATGCATTGACAGCATTGGAGAGATCCGCGCTTGCACATTATTAGATTTTGGATTCGGAGGTATCTTTTCACATAACTCCTTTTAGGGAGTGATTTCATACATACAAATCATTGGATAGAGAAGTTATCTATGTGGGTAACAATACAACTTGTCCTGTGATTGGAGTGGAAGATGTTTGGATCAAAATATTTGATGATATAGTTTGGACAGTTTCTAATGTACGGCATGTTCTTGTACTGCGCAAGAGTCTTCTGTCACTTGAAAATTTTGTAAGCAAGGCTTAAAGTTTATTGGAGAGAAAGATCAATTGAAGGTGTCCAAAAGATGTTTGATGGTGATAAAGGGAGTATAAATAGGTGGTCTTTATAAATTGATGGGTGAGACTCAGGTGGGAGAGGTGGCAGTAGCAAGTTCAAAGATGGTATCTCCGATGGTTTGGCATCGACGTTTGGGACATATGAGCGAGCGTGGGCTACAATTATTATCAAATAAGGAGCTTCTTTCGGGGTTCAAATCAATGCCACTGAAATTTTGTGAAGATTGCATCTATGGTAAACAAAGAAGAATCTCTTTCTCTTTATTACAGCAATGGAGTGAGGAATTTCTTAAGCTAATCCACTTAGATATTTGGGAGTCACCTGATAGATCATTGGGTGGTGTTCCTATTTCATCTCCTTCATTGATGACTATTCTTGAAAGGCTTGGATATATATTCTGAAGTGAAAATCTGATGTTTTTGAAACCTTCAAAAAATTCAAGGTCCTGATGGAAAACGAAAAGATTTGAAAATTAAATGCCTATGTTCTGATAATGGAGGAGAATATTGCTCCAAAGAGTTTGATGAGTTTTGTGGCAAGCATGGAATTCGACGACAGTTTTCGATTTTCGGGACACCACAGCAAAATGATATGGCAGAGAGATTTAATAGAACACTCATGGAAAGGATCCATAGTATGATGAGCACTGCAAAACTTGATAAGAAATTTTGGACGGAGGCTGCATGCACGGCTTGTTATTTGATCAATCGAGTACCGATAAAATCCTTTGGATTGAAAATTTTAGAAGAACTTTGGAGCGGCAAGCTAGTAAATTATTCCCATCTTCGTGGCTTTAGATGTGATGCATATATGTGGATTCCAAAAGAAAAGAGGACAAAATTGGACAGAAACTCTTGGAGGTGCATCTTTCTTGGCTACGCTAAAGGAGTAAAGGGATATCGGTTGTGGAACCCTACTACCCACAAGAACATTGTTAGCTGAGATGTTATTTCTAATGAAGAATCTTTTCAAGGAACCAAAAAAAGCAAGATGATGAAGCCATTACTTCTGTTGAGTTTTTTGATGCAGGTGATGAGGTGCAAGCAGACCAAGCACAAGTGAATGATGAGCTAGTTGATGATAGATCAGGTACAGAGTCTCCACAATCTCCGCAATCTTGTGAGGATGCTATCTCACTGGAAGAGCCACCAATAGAGTCTGAGCGGCCTAGGAGAGTCATTAGACCTCCTGTCAGGTATGATGACTATATCACTTCTTTCATTCCTTTGCTAATTATATTTGTGCTTATATTGCTTTGACGGAGGAGGACAAGCCAACTTCATACAGGGAGATATGTGAGTCCATCAATGCTGAAAATGGTATTGTGCTATGAAGAAGAAGATGGAGTCACTTCGGAAGAACAGAACATGGGAGCTTGTAGTTCTACCAGAGGAGAGGAGTCTGATCGAACGTCGATGGGTTTATAAGTAAGAAGGATACAGATGAAAATGTAGAGAGGTTCAAAGCATATTTGGTGGTGAAGGGTTATGCTCAGAAGTCAGAAATTTATTTTAATGAGATCTTTTCACCAGTGGTTCGTCTTACTACTATTCGAATTGTTTTGGCAATCACGACAGTCATAGTTTGGAGCTCGAACAGATGGATGTAAAGATGGCTTTCTTCCATGGTGACTTGGAGGAGGAGATTTATATGGCACAACCTGAAGGTTTTGTTGAAAAAATAAGGAGTTAGTTTGTCAGTTGAACAAATCATTGTACAGACTCAAACAGGTGCCGAGGTGTTGGTATAAGTGATTTGATTCCTTCATTATGAGTTTGGGATTTGATCGACTGGAGGCAGATCATTGTACATATTTCTGCAGTTACGATGACAGGAGTTTCTGTATCTTACTGTTATATGTCAACGATATGGTGGTCACAGGGAATAGCAGGAGTCGGATATCAGACTTAAAAGCTCAGTTGGTTGGGGAGTTCGAGATGAAGGACTTAGGAGTCATAAACCAAATACTCGAGATGAAGGTTCTATGGGAGATAAAGGATAGGAAGGTCTAGCTTTCACAAAAGGAATATGTGGAGAAAGTTCTGCGGCGCTTCAATATGCAGAATGCAAAGTCGGTCTCTACCCCATTTTTATTCAGCTGAAACTGACAGCAGAGCAATCACCCAGTATGGAAGTAGAAATGACTGACATAGCCCGAGTACCATATTCATCAGCAGTAGGGAGCCTTATATTTGCCATGGTATACACAAGACCAGATATTGCACAAGCAGTTGGAGTTGTGAGCCAGTATATGATAAATTCAAGTAGCGATCATTAGACAGCAGTAAAGTAGATCCTCTAGTATCTGAGGGGCGACTAATCATTCACTCTGTTATGGTTCAGCAGGTTTGGAATGTATTGGGTATGTTGATTCTGATTTTGTAGGTGATCGAGATAAGCGGAGATCTACCACAAGCTATGTATTCTCCATGGACGGCAGTGCTATTAGCTGGGAGTTTAAGTTCAATCAGTGGTGGCATTATCAACGACAGAGGCAGAGTATATTGTAGTGGCATACGCATACAAAGAAGCTATCTGGCTCAAAAGGCTTCTTGGAGACTTCAAGGTGAAGCAAGATGTGATGAGAGTGAATTGTGATAGTCAAAGTGCATTACACTTGACGAAAAATTTGATGTTTCACTCTCGAATGAAGCATATTGACATTCGCTATCACTTTGTTAGAGATGTGGTTGATGATGGTCTAGTCTTATTACTGAAAATTCATGCAGATGCAAATCCAGCAGATGTGTTGACAAAATCGATGGTTCAGAAAAATTTAATTGGAGCAAAACTTCTTTCGATCTTGGAGCTACATGAGGAGTGGGAGGTTGGCAATGCCTCCGGGGACGACGTTCTCGTGAGTTTGGCACATATCTTCAAGTGGGAGAATTGTTAGGATGAAGCCCATGTGAGAAGCCCGACCCGGACCCAGCAGGCAGGCCACGCCCGGGCCCAGATCCACGCGCGAGCACGGCCCAGCACGAGCCGACCCAGCGTGCGGTGTACGCGGTCTACCACGATCTCGCGGTCCATGATGGGTGCGTGGATCGAGCACCCATTTTTAGGGCATTCTTGTGGTCCACGATGGACCGACGTCCGTTTCTCTGATGTTTCTCACGGTCTACGTGAGTTTTGGTGGATCGAAGACACGATCAGACGATCCTTATTCCTCCTGGCTTTGATCGGATGGCTGATAGCATTTTCGAATTGATTTGGGCTTGATTTTGATCATTTTTTGGGTGGTTTTGGGTTGTGCGATGCAGATCTGATGGTTGATCTTATTTTTTCGATTCTACAATGAATAGGAGTCCATTTTTGATACGGTTTGGATCTGGTTTCACCTGGTGACGAGCTCTATTTAAAGGAAGGACTTGGGAGAAGGTTCTGTAGCCTGAGAGCAGTGAAAATAGCAAATAAAAGAAGAGGGTTTAAGAGAAGAAAAAGGAGAGACGTGAGATTCCTTTGAGAGAAATAAGAGTATTTTTTTCTTGTAAAGAGAGTCTGTAAGTCTTTTATTTTCTTCTTCTTCTCTAATTTTGTACTTCATTATGCTGTAGATTATTAATAGAAGAACGTTAAGAAAATCTTACCCGTAAACGTAGGCCAACAATCAGGTCGAATCACGTAAATCTGGTATGCTTTCTTTTCTCTTATTTTTATTGCTTGATTATCTCCTCTATTTTACGTTCTACATTTGTTCTAGTTATCTTTCCTCTACAAAATGATGTTGTTTTTGCTGTGTTTGTGTGATGTAGGGATCGAGGTGTGCTCGATTACCCCATGGCCTGTTCTTTCAACATCCACGGTGCTAGCTTTGGATCTTTTGATCTCCTTAAATTCTAGCATGTGATGTACAAATAGAGATCTGAGAAGAGCTTAACCGGTCGAAGCATTATAGAAATTAGACAGAGTGCACCATATGTGCAATATATTTCGATCGGTTGGATAATGAGAATTGAAAGATGGATTCGAAACTAGAGCAGCAGTTCAGATCCAAATCAGAAACGTGCTCCAACTGAAATCCAATTTGATTTAATGCAATTAACAAAGGGGATGAGCTACCCAAACCAATAATCCCAGTACATGATCAGTGTGTCATTTTGCCCAAGGCTGTTGTGTATTCCATAGATCAATATCCTCAGACGTATTGGAGATTAACAACCTATTAAACCTTCCACCATCCATATATAAACTGTTCTTCAAAAACACAACCTATCAAAGAAAGGTTCAATAGTGTATGCTAAGCTCTACTCTCTCCACATGTATACAAACGCAAGTGGAGCGACGATAAACGAATGAAATGATTTGAAGTTATAAAAGGGATAATTAAATAAATAACTACCATGGAGGGATGACAACAACTAATCCCAAAGGCTTAATGCTTTCAAGTTGTATTTTATGCATGAAAGAATGATTCCCCTCCTTTCGTGACCTCATCCATTGGATCTCGCAATGTCCGCTTCGAGATCCATGAAGGTGAAGGAAGAAAAAAATTGGAGTGCTTTGAAATTTGTGCAAAGCATGATCCAATGGTTGCTATCATGAGAAAAGATCAATCATTCTTTTGTGCAAAATATACAACCCGGACCTGACTTACCCTATGAGGAAAAGGACCACCAATTCATATCAGGCTTAACATAAACAAATCTGCTCTGAAACTGTTGCATCTATTATAGTTTTAATTGTTAGATAATTTTAATTTTGTTATGTCTGGATCATGCTCCTATATTTATGAAAAAAATTAAATCATAAATAAATCATACCTTACGCTATTGTTTATTCAATACAATGATCACGTAGCCTGTAGGATGCCTGGTCTTCTCGTGTGGCACATCTGATCTTCTCTCTCCTCACCCTCCTTCTTTATGTGAACGATCGATGAAAATCGTTCATACCTTTCTAAGAATTAGAGAAAGGAATCAAGATATCTCTATTTATACCTGCACTTATTTATTCCATCAAAAGATTAACTTTAGTTGGAGTCAAACTTTCAATCCAATTTATTAAAATAGATCTTTTAATTAATTGAGCTTACTGTAATTGATTCAGTACATATGACTGACCCAAAGAGTTAAATCTGACTAAGTAATAATTAGGCCATGCATTAGGAGTTAAATCCAATATTCTTCTATTTGGCCTATATTATTACTTAAAATAACTTTTAACTTTTAAAATATTTAAAAATAAATATTTAATTTCAAATACAACAGTCCTGAACCAAATTTTGAAAATGATCTGACAAGCGCATACTCATTTTTAAAATTATCCAATTATCTATTCCTTAAAAGATCCTTTATATTTTGATTAAGCAAAAATCATTAGTGTAGATCATGACGGTTATACTGTTGGGAATAGTGTCCCAAAGCCAATCGTCAGCCTGTTGACGGTTGTGCTCCTTTTATATTAGTACATGAATTATAAATAATAAAATTATTTTGGCATTTTTCATCATAAATGTTTCATCTTCTAATGAACTCCTGTGTTGTGGTGAAGTCCTTAGGACTATTTAGACTCGACAAAGGAGGATTTGTCGCTTAATCCTTAAATCTGTTCGCGACCAAATGATACGTTGTTACCAAAGACGGCAACATTTATCGAGCATAGGTCGTTGTG
>KE506340.1:51643-66823 GCA_000441515.1 Elaeis oleifera
TGCCGCCGGCCGCCGGCGGTCCTCCGCCGCCTCGGGTCTCGTGCCGACTTCAAAAGCTCGTATCTCCTCCATCTAAGTTCCGTTTCGGATGATCTTGATCTCGTTGGACTCTGTTTTCGCCGCGAACCTCGCTGTGGGCTCAATGTGGGCTGAATCTCGAGGCGTCAAATCCTAACAAATACCTTCAAAAATATCCATCTACAGCCACATATTCTTAAGTTAGCTTCTCCTTTGTTCGATTAGCTAAAACTCCCACCATGTCCAATTTTAACCCCTCTCCCTGTTCTTCCTCTCACAGGGACTCAATACAATGTTGATAAAAAGGTTTATGTCCTGACAGGATTGTGAGAAAATGGGACTTAGAAAATGGGACTGCGATGGGCTCGGGCTTCTGAAACCCACCATGCAGGGGGAGAAGAAGAAAGGGAAAAGAAGTAAAGGGAGGAAAGATAAAGAAAAAAAAAGAAGAAGAAGAAAATGAAAAGAAGAAAGGAAGGGAGAAGAAAAGAAAGAAAAGTAAAGAAAAAAAAGAAAGGTAGAGGAAAGAAGAAAGAAGGAGAAAGAACAAAAAAATGAAAGAAGAAAAAGAAGGGAGAAGAAGGCGGATATCCATCGGAATGTATAATCAGGACTGCTATCAGAATGAGACGGGATGGAATAATGAGACATCTCATTCCATAGAGAAACAGAGACATCTTTATCCCATAGGATTTAAAATCTTGTTTGATGATGTTAACCACTGTTCTAGCTCTTCAGTATTCGCCGATGTGTTCAAGTATGCTCTTGCCATTTCCAATTTATCAATTCTCCAACTCTATCTGAGTCGATAACAAATCAGCCAAGCAAAACTTTGAGGGGACTTGTTCTGCTGCACGGTCGGCTGAACTCACATAGGGCCTTCAAGTAGGCCTGGCAGCATAGGTAGATTTAATCTAACCCAGATCCGACCAGATTGACTCAAGCTTCAAATCCTGTTCCAGAACCAAATGCAACTGCTATTATATGTAAACGAAGCCCTGAAATGTAGGTACCAAATGGTTGAAATAAGAAAGACCTGAATACTAGAACTAAATTACAATTAGGTTACAAATGGGTCAAGCCAGACCAGAACTGATTTATTTGCATCCCTGTCTATGGGATTTTACCATGAAACAATATCTAGATATTTATCATTCAATAATCCAAATGCAAACTCAATATTGTATTTACAACGTCATTCTACTCTGGCACCCTTCCACAACTTCACATCCTAAGAATAAGCTATTTTGTTCTGTTTTGCTGAGAGAACAGTCAGATTCTTGGGACTGGTATACACTCTTAATGTCCACTATAGCACAACCTATCTTCCATGTACCAAATTCTATCTTTTCAACAAAAGGACTGAAACAACTCATCCCAGTTGAGTTGTCTATGGTGTCAGGGTTTGGACAACAGCTACAAGTTCACAAGAAGCAAGTTTCAAAGAACTACTCAAGAACAGAAATGCTAATGTTGATGCAAAGATTAAGAAGATTAATGAACTCACCTACATAATAACCCAAAACGGTGCCTATATGCTAATGAAGAATTAAAAATCATACTTGAAATAGGAAGCAGAAGACTGTGAGAGGTTAAAGAAATCTTCAGAACCTCTGCTTGAATGCGCATATCATCCAACAACAACCAATTCAGCCTCCTATCACTGATGTGGTCAAACATCAGATGATACTACTAACAACTAATCATGTATAAGTAACAACTAATCATGTGAAGTGCAGTTGCACTAATGGTGATCACTGAAAAGAAATAAGAGAAATTTGTTGTCTCCTTCAAATTATAGAGTACATGCAGAATTATGTATTTAACCACAAGAGAATCATTGCTTGAAAATGTCACAGATACAGCATTTTGTACCACCCTTGAAGCAGGGATCTGCTATGACTAGATAACTACCAACTTTGGCTACTCTTCCGCAAAGATTCGCTGCTACCCTGCGGAAGCAGGACCCAAGCCTGCTAAAGATGGGCCTTTTTAATGTGTTGAGAATACCTAAAAGGGAGACATGTTAGCTTAATAGCTCTTCGAGTCATGCAGTCCCAATAATGTAACAGTGTATGACTCTCTATCATCTTCCAGAGTTATGAATGAGGAAATACAGCCAATAGCGATCAAGATATTAGACCAGTTTAACAAATGGATCAACATATTGTTGCAAATTATCCACATTGCTCCTCAAGAATAACAGTATCAGGAAGTTTGGACAATTAGGCCCTTATAAAGAACTACTGTAGTTTGTTCTGAATTGCCATAGAAAATATGCCAAATCCTGACCGGATCATATGGCTCTCATTATCTTTTCAAGGACTCCAACCTCGTGGTTCGAAAGCAAAAATCTTTATGTAGATAAGCATGAAGCAAAAATGTCCACAAGCTGAGTCCTTGCCATTAAGGATCTTGAACTACTAAGTTATTTGCTTGGCATTGAAGCTTGTCGAACACCACATGGTCTTTAGTTCTATTCTCTCCCAACACAAATATGTGATTAACTAGCTATACAAAGCACAAACGGCTGATGCAAATTCTGCCTTACTCCTATTTCTAATGGCACCTCTCTCTCTCTCCCTCACTCTAAACATGTTGGCACACAACTCACTGATGCTACTTAATATTGCCAAATAGTCAGTGCACTTCAACACCTGAGATTAACCAGGCCCATGGTTTCACAAACCACCAAAACAGGACCGTATGACTGATATCATACTACCGTGCGGATCCTCTGTTGTGCACCGCACTATTTGGTGCACAGTGCTCCGTCCATCGCGTGATGGACGGCTGCGCACGACCGCGTGCCACAAGCATGCATTCGCGCACGGCCGTCCATCGTGTGATGGACGGCTGCGCTGTGCACCGCACTGTGCGGTGCATAGCAGAGAACCCGTGCTCATCATACTATTCAGGCATGAGAACTGGCACTAGTACGGGTGCCAGGATGATAAAACCCTATGTATCAGTACATGGGTGTACCAATCTTTATAGGTGTGCATCAGTGCATATCAATGGTACCAATACCTTACGATACCATTCCAATGGAAAACAGCCAGGGATTGATACCGATATTTAAAACCTTGATCCAACCTAATTTGCCCTAGCAAGCACTGTTGCCGAACCAATTTAGCTGGAGTCTCTTCTTCATGACTTGGGTGTTCATCTTCATCATCTTTAATTTTGTAGTGTGGTGATATCAGAGCAACTTATCTAGCTGCTAATCCTGTCTTCCATGGAAAATCTAAGCATGTCGAATTTGTTCCTTTTTGTTCAAGAAAGAGCTGCTACCAAGCAATTCGATGTTTGCTATATATTTATGGCTGACTAGATTACTGATATCATGACAACAGATCTTCACCATACTCATTTTTGCAACCTTAGGTACAAGCTATATTACTTTGTAACTGGTTTTTGTTATGCGATTGTAACTACACTTTGTTAAATTGCTGGATAGTTGTAACCATGAGATAATAACCTCATCCACTGTAACCACTCCTTTTATACGCATAACCAGCCAAAGGTTTCATAGATGTAACTGAGCCTATTTTCTCTTTTGCTATATTACTTTGTTATTTCACAAGTTGGGCCAACAATCAGATCTCTACCCTTTTCTTTTTCACTAAAAATGAAAGAGTACATTCCCAGCATAGCCAAGCAACGAGAGGCATGAAGAAAGAGCAGGCAGCTGCTTGGGACAGTTGGCAAGAAAAAGAAAGACAGTAGCAGCTCTGATGGATAGAGTGAAATCAATTTAGTCAGACAAAGGAGAGTAGCAATGACAGTTCTAACGATCATAGATCAGGTGGCTTGGAGAAGTGGAGGATATAATATCACCATTTATGAAACACAGTCAAAAAATCATCTTCGATTCACCGTGAGTCCCATTTTACATATGCCACACAATATAGAGACCAGGCAAAGAGGGGCACGGACAAAAGCAGGCAGCTGCTTAGCAAACCAGCAAGGATAAGGAAAGGCAATTACAGTCCCGACAGAGAGTGGACTAAATTCATTCACATTCAGAGAGCAGGGAGACCAACAAGGACAATTCTAATGATCATTGATCTAGTGGCTAGGAAGAGTAGACAATATGAGACCATCAATTATGAGACACAACCACAGGATGGTCTTCAATTCATCGACTAGTCCCACTTTACATATGCCACATAGAATAGAGACCATGTTGTACAAGCGGATAGAGCCTGCAAATATATGATTGCATATATGAGAGGAGCTCCTCTAGATCATTCAGGAGGATACAATAGAGCAGCAAATGATCTCGCAAGTGGAGTAAGATTCATAGAAGTATCAGATTTTAAGTTGTATGCTGGATCCTAATACTCACGACTCAAAGCAACCGAGAATTGATGACCACATAAATAAGGACAAAAAAAAAAGAGGAAGGGCAATTACTAACCGATTTCACTATATCCATATTCTAGCATATGCAGTGGCAAATACCTACTTTCAATCGAAGATTAATATGGTACAAAAGTTGGTCCATGTATTGATCCTCCTATACCCTATAAATACATAAGAGTAAATGGCCCATATTTGCAACAGCAGGTGACAGATATCAAATCCTGGACTGAGAGTTATAAAAAGGAGTGGAACACTTATGGGGTGATATTAATGTGTGATGGTTGGTCAGACCTACTAGGAGGAGCATTATGAACTTCATAGTCTATTGTGATAGGATGACTATCTTTCATACTTCAATTGATGCTTCAAATAAAATACATAACTCTAATTATATTTTGGGCTTGATGAGGAATATAATTAATAAGATTGGTGAAGAGTATATTGTCCAGGTGATCATAGACAATACAGCACATCTACACCAAATCTAAGAAAGATTGCCATTCGGATCTTAGCACAGACTGTCTCATCAAGTGGATGTGAGTATAATTAGAGTACATTTGCCCTGATCCACATAAAAATCAGAAATCACCAAACCTTACAAAGATTGAGAAATCTGATTTTTGTCCATTATAGTATGAGGTTGAAGCTCAAGTATATCAACGAGAAGAAAGAGCCCAGGCAAGATGACCCATTCGAGGACTTTGTCCATGATAAGGAGGATCTTAGGCTGAGCTAGGTTGCAGATTAGGAAATATAGGACCTACTGATTTTGGATGAGCTAGGAGATCCTCTTTGACCATGCAAAATGATAGTACATGAGGCAGGGGTACAAGATGTGGATCGATGGATGGTGTCTCATTTATCACCCATTCAATGTTGAATGCAAGATATTGATGGAGATTATGGTAGATCTGGTAGTAGGCAATCTAAGGATTTTAATAAATAATTTGATCATGGAATATTTAGTTCAAGATGTCAAATGAGGATCTACATAGATAGCCATGACTTTGGAATCAATAGCAAAGATAGGGTCAGTCAACATGTAAAGACTAGTCAAGCTTCAGAGGGAGCCTGAGAGTTGTAGTTGAGAAGAGATGTGGGAAGTCCAAATCAAAAGGAAAGACAACAATTGATCCAGTAGAGGTAATTGATAATGTATAGGTTCGAGATAATGATAGTGAGATATTTGAGCCCTCAGATCTCAGATTGCCTAGATCAACTCGTGATAATAGTAATGATGATAACGATAGCAAGAGTAATGTGGATTTGATGATCATGATAGTCAGGATGGAGGTGGTGAAGCATATGGGATTAGTTTTTTATTGAAGAGGCATGTTCACCCATGTAGCCAGACCTAAATCTAGATATCAGGATAAGGAGTTGCTAGCCTATAGGAAAGAAGAAGAATTATTGTAGGACATGGCACACAGATTGTAAATATTTTAGATCATTTTCATGAGTTAAGAATAACTGAGGAACGTCAACATTGATCATACCTAGAGTTTATAGCATGAGTGGAGCAAGATACTATAAGTAGTAGGTTGGAGTCTAAGCAAGTTAGGTCATCATTATCATCAACCATAATAGAAATCCATTGGAGCATCAGATAGCCAAAGTGTATATTATGGCCCTTCTCTTTCTATGAATAATTCAGATGTATGCTCTCAATGATCATATCTTGAGGAGTATTCTCATACGCAATATCTACCTTTATATGGATACATTTTCGGACCAAAAATGGTATTGCCTCTTATAATTCTAATCAAAGATGGCCAATCTCTTACCCAATGTATTATTAAGAAGATTATTATAGATAATATCAAACATAAGATAAGCAACAAGGATAGACATAGTATCAAAATTGGCATCATATTTAAGACTTTGATTATGAGCAGGACCCAGATATTTATGAACGTCATAAGTATTTTGCCTAGAATTAGTAGTTAATTTGAAATATTTATCTTAAATCGATGAATCCATATTGTGTAACATTGAAAATGATTTAATGCATAATATTAGCATAGTTATACTTTCATATACAAATGACTAAGCTCAAGTAGTACAGATTGCAGCTTTTTCATCAAATTCAAGTACTCACACATGCATCAATTATAAGAGATCATTACTTGGTAATCAAAAAAGAATCTTCAATAACTTGAAAGATCATAATGTATTATAATATTAGTATTAAATAGAACCAGTTTATTATAAATGTATTACTTTTGAGATTCAAATATATTTAAACAATAAATAAGTAGTAAAACTTTTAGATAAATTCAAAAAAAATATAATACATATATAAGGGCGTCGCAAGCATGTACGAAGATGTTCGATTGGGACGGCCACTAGGATGCAAGGGCCATCCCATTCCGAGCAAAAATCAAGATACCTCCCTCCCAAAAGATTTAAAACTATTGGAAGATAAGTGGATATCATAATGAGTTGTCAAGATTATGACCACTATGGTAAGTATGGCTTCAAAGATTTTAAGATCAGATATCATGACTATTATGGTCAGAATATCATGACTATTATAGTCATAAATATCATAGTTATTATGATAGTGATCATTATAGATTCTAGGGTCAAATTTATCTTATTGTTAAATACAATTGTTTAGCTTCTATATGTGTGTGGATACAATTGTAAAGCTACCATAGTAGCTATTCCATTTTAGTCTATTTAAAAGTTGTATTCATAAAATTGATTATGAAAATACAAATATTATCTTTTACGGCTCTTTTTCCATATAGTATCAGAGCAGGCCAACCTTAGCCATGCTCCACCATAGCCACCAGCTACTCTAAAAAATGCCCAACCACCACCGGCTAGGGCTGGCACATCACCAGCCGCCACTGATCAGGGTTAGAAAACCCTCTATTGCCGTTGTTCAGACCTGCTACAGGTCCTGCCGCCATCGATAAGCCCTGAAAGAGCCTCCCTTGCCGCCAGCTAGCCGTTGTCCAACCTCTATCGATTTTGTTCTGCTACTGATCATCTCCGATCTATTTTTCTATTGCAATCAGATCTTGGTTCAGCAATATTTTTTGATCTAAGATGGTGAAGACAGTGAAGACGGGATCAATCGGAGACAAAAGAGACTCCTCATCCGAAGCCACAACAGAGAGGAGTAATACTATCACCGGCACACCTCTTGGGACAGATTATTCTGCTGGATCTGCTCTTCCACTTACCATTCACACAAAACTGAATGGTAATAGTCACAATCGGTCAAGTTGGCTGTGAAACTGATCCTAATTTTCAGACTTGGACGATGGAGAAGCAGTGGTTATGGCATGGCTCCTCAATTCTATGGAGCCGACCATTACAAAGACCTATCTATTCTCTCAATAGCGAAAAAATCTGGGATGCTATTAAGAAGACATATTCTGATCGAAAAGATTATTCCCAAATCTTCGAGTTGAAGTCCAAGCTATAGCAATCGACACAGGGAGATCGAGATATTACCATCTACTACAATGAGATGGTAACACTGTGGTAGGAGTTGGACCTATATCACACAATTGAGTTAAAGGATCCCGAGGAATGTGCAAGGCACAAAAGGTGAAGATGCTGATAGGATGTATATGTTCTTAGCTGAACCAGAAATTTGATAAGGCAAAGGGGAAAATCTTGAGTCGGAAGCCACTGCCCTCTATTAGAAAAGTGTTCTTTGAGATCCGACTAGAAGAGAGACAAAGGAAGGTTATCCTTCATTCATCCTGGTCTTGTGTTACTCTTGGAGCTGAAAGTTCAGCCCTTTAAACCCAAAAACCAAAGGCAGAAGGAGAAAATAAAAGTAGCCATGGTGTGACCATTACAGGAAGCCGGGGCATACTTGGGAGACTTGTTGGCACCTTTATGGCAAGCCTCCTAACCAAAAGAAGAAGCCCAATGGGAGAGCTCTTCAAACTACCACTAATAATACTCAGGAGCAATTGATCGAATCTGACTCGGCCAACTTCATGAAGGAATAACTAGAGCAACTGTATCGATTGTTTAGATCTTCACAATTCTTCACCACTCCTTGTTCTCTAGCCCACCATGGTAACTCAATTGTGTCATTCAATATCTCCCTTGATTTTCAAAATTCTTGGATTATTGATTTTGGGACAACAGATCATATGACTAGTTGCTCTCAATTATTTTAATTTCATAGTCCCTGTGCAGGCAATAAAAAAATTAAGGTTGCTGATGGATCTTTTTCAGTAATTGTTGGAAGGGTTCGATCATAGTCTCACCTACACTAACCTTCCATAATATCCTTTATATTTTCAAATTATCCTATAATTTATTGTCCATCAATAAACTTACCTACGATCTGAATTATCGTGCTAATTTTTACTATTCTCATTGTGAATTTCAGGATCTGGCAATAGGGAGGATGATTGGTACCGCTATAGAAAGAGGACTTTATTTCCTTGAAGATGGATCATGATATGGTAGACTTGTTCAGGGTAGTTGTTCAGAGTTTATTTTTTTCTACTAATCATGAAATAATGTTGTGGCACTATAGATTAGGCCATTCAAGTTTTACTATTAAATATTTATACCAAATTTACTTTGAACAAGATCCATCTTCATTTAAATGCGAAATTTGCACTTTGACAAAATTACATCGAGTTGTTTTCCTTTACAACCATATAGGCAAACACAACCCTTTTCATTAATTCATAGTGACATGTGGGGATCCTCAAGGATTCTTATAGTTTCAGGAAACAATGGTTTGTATCTTTCATTGATGACCATACTAGACTTAGTTGGATGTACCTATTAAAGAAAAAAATCTGAAGTTACTAAAATTTTTACTCTATAGTTCATATCCAATTTAACAAAAAAAAATAGATTTTTCAGAGTGACAATGATAGAGAATTTTTTAATTTAACTTTATGATAATTTTCTTGGAAAAGATATTTTTCATCAAAGTTCTTGTACTAATACCCCATAATAAAATGAAATTGTGGAAAGCAAAAATAGATACCTTTTGAAAATTGCTAAAGCCCTTCTTTTGTAACTAATGTTCCTAATTATTTTGGGATGAAGTAATTCTTACAGCCACGCATCTCATTAATCATATGTTCTTAAAGATTTTGAATTTAAAACTCCCTTGCATATTTTCACAAAATTTTTTCTAACTCTCGAATACCTTCTGATCTGTCTATTTGACTGTTTGGTTACATAGTTTATGTCCATAATTATGACCAAAATCATGAAAAACTTGATCCGAGGGCCATTAAGTGTGTATTTATAGGATATGCACCTACCCAAAAAAGGGTATAAGTGCTATGGCCCCATTTCAAAAAATTTTTTGTAACAATGGATATCTCCTTTCTTGAACAAACTTCATATTTTAACTCTCATCTTCATGGGGAGAGAGAGAAAGAAGATGTGAGAAATTCTAGCATATTTGAAAGTGAATTCATTTTTTCTTTGCTCCCCATCATGTGGATGTTTCTATACTTGCATCTGAGAATGAAATTGTTGCTAAAAATGAAAATCCAAACCAGCAAAATGATGTTGAAAGTAAAAATTTAGTAATAAATATTGATAAAAACTCTTCAAATATTTTAAATAATGAAGAACTTGAAGGTTCACCTGTGGTCCCACCACATATTAATGATCAGAATGAAAGAGAAGTAAACATAGACAGGCACTTTGGAAAAGTCTACTCTAGAAAGGATGTTCTTCAAGGAAAAGAGTCTGAGGCTTCTTTTCATAGTCATGAGTCTGAACTGTAGTTGGATCGAGATTCTTTAGGTAATTATAATTCCAATTTTGATTTCAATTCCAATTTTTCAATTGTAGCTAATGAATTAAATCTTTTCATTGCTATTCATAAGGGTATTAGAACATGTACTAAGTACCCAATGTCCAAATATGTGTCCTATACTAATCTATCACCATCTTTTTCAACTTTTTTCTCTCATCTTTCTCTTATGGAGATTCCAACAACTGTGCAGGATGCTCTACGAATTTCAAAATGAAGGAAAGCTGTGTTAGAAGAGATGTGGGCACTTGAGAAGAATAGAACTTGGGAAGTAGTGGATCTTCCTAGAGGGAAGAAGATAGTGGGATGTAAGTGGGTGTTTACTATTAAATACAAATATGATGGCTCTCTTGAAAGATATAAAGCGAGATTAGTGGCAAAGAGGTTTACATAAACCTATGGTATTGACTACATGGAGACTTTTGAACCTGTGGCCAAACTAAATATTGTTAAAGTGTTGTCCTCATTAGCTATTAACCTTGATTGGCCATTATAGCATCTGGACATTAAAAATATATTCTTGAATGGGGATTTGGAAGAAGAAGTTTATATGGCTGCACCTCCTAGCTTTGCTACAGAGTTTGGGTCCCGAGTGTGTAGACTCAAAAAGTCTTTATATAGCCTTAAACAATCTTCAAAGGCCTGATTCGATAAATTCACTAGATCAGTCAAGAAACAATGATATTGCCAAGCACAATCAGACCATACTATGTTCTATAAGTATGGAGAGAGCAAGAAGATTACTATTCTCATTGTGTATGTGGATGATATCATTCTAACTGATGATGATGTTGCTAAGATAGAATGATTGAAGAGTAGCTTGGCTAAAGAGTTTGAAATCAAAGACTTGGGGCTAGTCAAATATTTCTTAGAATGAAAGTTGCTTGCTCTTAGAAGGGGTTAGTTGTAAATAAGAGGAAGTACATTCTTGATCTTCTCAAAAAAACTGAAATGAGTGGGTGTAGACTTGCAGATACTCCCATTGACTCTAATATCAAATTAGGGGATAGTGAAAAGATGAGGCGGTTGACACTTCAAGATACCAGAGATTAATGGAAAAGCTGACACTACAAGAAAAAGTACAAATGCCGTCGCAAATAATCATTTGCCATTGCAAAAGAGTATTTACGATGGCATTTCAACCGTCATTGTTTCGACCGTAGTAAAAACCCCGCGACAGAGGAATGCCGTTGCAAAAAATTTTTGCGATAATTTTTTACGACGATAATTTCTTGCATTGCAAAAGGGCATCGTATAAGATGTATTTGTGACATTTATTTACGACGAAGGATGCCGTCGCAAAATTTTTTTTTCCACAACATTTTGCTTTCGCAAATAATATTTATTTTGTGACAATCATAGCCGTTGCAAATAGTGGTAGTAAAACTTTTTGTTACAGCACTTTATCGTCTCGTCACAAATTTTTTTATTATTTTTAATAAATCTTTTATGACGGCAAATACCATCGCAAATAATCTAAATTATATTTTTATTAATTATATTTATTTTTATTTTTATATATAATTGTGCTTGTGAACTTGTAACTATTATTGATACACCTGCTTATCAATTAGAGAGAAAATAAAGCATAGTCAAATATTGAAAACAAATCCATTCAACCAAGAATAATTTGAAATGCATTGTCCAATATTAAAAATTTATCCAAATTTATTTAAACATAAATATTTAAATACATGTTTACTCTCGAAAATACAATAACAAGCAAAATAGAACATAAAATTTGCTTGCTTTGCCTTCATGAAATTGTACCTAAATCTGAAAATAATAAAAAATATATTAATTTAATAAATTATTATAAAAAAATATAAAATGAGGTCACTGACAAGGCTTCATACAAAATATATAAAAATGATTCCAAAACGATATGTGGTGGACCTAAGTAAAATAAAGTAGACCAACGGACCTAACCAAACGACAAAGTTTCATTCCAATTAAGACCTAGAATCCAGCTTTTCCATTGTTTTTTTCCCCTTCGTTCAGTAAGAAACCTTTCCACCGTTCAGTGCCAGCATGGAGCCCATTTATGTAAACAGGGTGCATCACTCTGTCACATACATTGCCAGGAAAAAACTTTGATATAGGAATCTTACTTGCACTTTTGGCTTTCTTTAGTCATTATCAACCTACAATTATTATCTCAATAGGTAGGTAAGTAATTCACGGATACCAACTGGCATGTGTCCCCAATATAACTACTAAAAAATTTTGGCCCATTAGCAATGTCACACTGGATCCGAGGGCTTCCCCAGTTCCACTAATCCAGCCATCCGAGAACTTCAGACTACAAATGCAACTAAAATATCAAGAATTCTGCTCAGGATTTCTAATGAAAATGAACAGATACCGCTAAGAAAATTCTTGATTTACTCAAGTCAGTTATCATCTTTATTGGTAAACAGTATGACTATATCTTGATAAGACTTTAGTCCTGGAACCTCTACCACTCTAATTTGTTCTTGGCAAAGTGACAAGCCATGCGCTTCCAGTGGTCACTTTAAACAATACACTAAATACACACTTCCTGTGGGTAACACTACAACTGGTCAATCGCCAGCTCAACAATTAACTAATGTTTTAGAGAATCATTACTCCATTCATATTAGGAATTCTTAGATTCTTTGTTACTACATATTACCGTGAAATAAACAGGCAGTGGGTGCATATTTTCATACAATTACACAGATGTGTTTGATAGGAACCACAGATAACTGCTGAGTTGATCTGAAACAAATAAAAATAAATCAAGTTATGGTATAACAGAAAAGAAACTCTAATACTGAATCAAGAGGCAAGCTAGAAACTAGATAAGTGAAGTCAACAAAAGATGACCAAAAATAAGTAAAACAGAAGGGGAGAAGCAAGATCCAAAAGCATTCGTATTCGCAAAGGATTGGACCTGGAAGAATAACAAAAATGCATGAACCTCTAGAATGGATCGGCATCCTTACATAGTCTCACCAGATCTCAGAAGATCAGTGTCATCTTCTATTCCTTCAACGAAGTCACAGAAAGATAACGCAGACTACAGGCATCATTGATCCAATTGAAAAAATAAACTGGAAAAGAAAGGGACTTTCAGGACTTGAAAGTTGTCATAAGAAACAAACCAAAATTTTCTTGTTACCCATAAACATGCCCCAGAATGTTTAGAATAATATATTTGCAGAAAACACTAAAGCTATTTTACCAGATCTCAGTAGATACACATCATCTTCAAATCCTTCAACGGAGTTACAGAAAGATCACGCAGATTATGGTTGCATCATTAATCCGGAGAAGCATCTCAGTCAATGATTTCCCCCAAAATTTCTTCACCGGCAATCAAAGTGCAAGGATAACAAAACGAGGTTAAACATCACTGATGCTGACAAACATAAAAATTGAAAAAGGAGAAAAACAACAACCAAAAGAACAGAATGGAAAATGAGCAAATTATATATCCCAAAAAAGAAAAAAAAACAATGAAAAGAAAGGACAGATGTATCCAAAGGTTTCGTATTCAGGTGGAAGAGCAAAATGAAGAGAACAAAGGGATTACTGGAAATAAGTAAAAATCAAGGGGGAAAAAGCAAGATCAAGAAGAATTAAGTATTCTCAAAGGACTAAATAAATCATTGATCCGACACAACACAACCAAGGGTATGTTTGGTTATATTTTTGATTTTAAGTTTTAAAAATATTTTTATTTTTTTGATTTTTGTTATTGAATAAAAATAAAAAATAAAAAAATGTTTACGTTGCTATAAAGTAAAAATAATATTTGAGGATGGCAGGTGAAGAGCTCGACGAGGAAGAAGAATTCGGAAAGAGAGGGAGAAGAGAGTGGGAGGTGAAGAGCTCGACGAAGGAGAAGGATTTGGGCTCTTTACATTTTGATTTGACATTTTAGATGTGGAGAAGCAAAAAAAAATAGAAAAGTAAGTTTTGAAAAATAAAAAAATTTACTTGCATATAAAATAATTATTTTGATTATTTGATTTTGATTTTGATTTTTATAATATTATCAATATTATTTTTAATTTTATTTTTAAAATAAAAAATAAAAAATATTTTTTAATAACTAACCAAATGCACTCTAAATAAATAAATAAAGCATCTCAGTCAATGATTCCCCCCATAAATTTCTTCACCGGCAATCAAAGTGCAAGGATAACTACAAGAGGTTAAACATCATTAATGCTGACGGACAAACAAAAAAAAAAAGAAAGAAAAAAAGACAAAAAGGACAATCAAGCAACATATCAAAAAAAAAATCAGAGGCACAAGAGCGATATTACATGCAGTACTTGTAACGCCCCGGCCCATTTGGGCCCAGTATTATCCCAAAGCCCAAAAAAAAAAAAAAAAAGGAACGAAGAAGACTCTCGCTGGGAGTCTTCTTCCACCCAAATCACCGGAGGGAAGTCGAATCCGAAGGAGATTCGACCTCCCCTACACTATATAAGACCCCCTCTCCCCCTCCTAAACAACCCACGATGATCACCGGTCTCCCTCTCTCTCCTTTCTTCCTGTTTTCTCCAATCGAAGTCGAGGCCTCCCGTACCCATGCTCACCGGAAATTGGAGCCGATGACGCTGTTAAAGCTTGAGGTAAGCCCTTCTCCTCCTTCCTCTCTTCCTTCCCTCCCTTCCATGGCTTCGTACACCCTCGCCGGTCTTCGAGATCGCCGGAAAATCCATGAGAAACGGAATCCCTGTTTTGCTCTGTTTCGGCCGAACCTTTTTCTCCCTTTTCCGACCACCGGCGCCGCCGGTTGCGGCGTCTCATCCCTGAGACCGAACCCTCATCTCTCTCCCTCTCTTCCCTTAAGGTATTGGCCGCCGGTGATCGGCCAATGACCGAAAATAAAGAAAAATGGCAGTCCTCTGTTTTTCAATCTCTTCTTGATTTCTCGCCGGCCGAACCTTGCCGCCGGCCATCCCTTGCTCCACCGCCGCCTCCACCTGCTGTCGGACCTCCGGTCGTGCTGCCACCTTCGTCGGAGTCGAGTCGGAGCCTCTCGTCCA
>KE506340.1:73208-104426 GCA_000441515.1 Elaeis oleifera
CGACCCGGTATTGGGTTCGGGCGTGACAGTGCTGAAAGTTAGTTTGTTTGTACGTAAGATTGCCTTATCACTTATCAGGGATATGTTGTATCTATTTCATAGATAATATTGAATTCTATTAGCGACCAAGATAACTGCCGATCATAATCCCATTTTTGGGAAATGGAACATAGCATGGGTGGAGCAGAAATGCAGAAGATTATGTGAATAAAAAAAAAATAGATTCCACTCATCCTTTAGCAAATCAATCAAGGAAGAAATGCATAAAAACAAGTGCTGATAGTTTGTACAATCACATTAATGAAATATGAAGCACCTTGAACACATGCTAACAAAACTATTAAAAATGATAGTTCGAAGAAAAATCTGGACAACAAAAATATCATCACAAACCTCATCAGGCATCTAGGTGAATCTCTCATTTTTCGATACACATGTTTGGTGAGCACTAGATGCATCTGGAACCTATATGTTATAAAACATTGAAAGATGTAAAATTAATTATAAATAATAATCAATTAATGTACAATATAAATCTAACTAAATAAATAAATTGTACCTGCCCGCTACTGGATGGCTTCGAACGAGGAGTATCTACTGGGCTGTGAGCAAAACATCCACTCGCCATTGGAGCACGCATCTGATGGAGCTGTGCCTTCGAGCAAAAAATCTTGTTATCAAACTCAGTCCGAAGCTCATCTCGAATCCTCCTAATGGTCTCCTCTGATGGTGCTTGAGAAGACTGCTCATGCAAACGTTATCTTGTCATGCTCGAACTCCAAAATACATCCGTCCATGTCCATCTTCTCCCATCACCTCCACAAAAATATGATCTTTCAGTTCTGGTGTGCGCTTGTCCTCAGGTACCTCCTCAAGTCGTCGTTTCATCTCCTCCTGTAATAAAAAATTATAATATTAACATTAATATGTAAAATATACTACATATAAAGAGAATTTAAATTATACACTTACAATACACTCTTACGCATCTGCATTAATGATATCCTGCTTTGAAGTATGTGTTTTAATAAACACACTTAGTCGATCTGTTTCTAATCTCTCTGCTTCCATCTATTAACATAAATAATCCAGATTTATATAAGAATTTACACTAGAGTTATATTTAATATAACTTATAATATTTAAATATATATTTGCTCTAATAATAGAAAATGAAGTTCTTCCTGTCTTATGCAAGCCACCAAGATCTTCTTGTTATTTTTGTTTCATGCACATTGTGCCTACAAGAGGTATTAATGTAATTAAAAATATAATATATTTTCGTTATATGAAAAGAAACTAATCACAAAAATAATTAAAAAATACATAGCTGGACATCTGTTTGTCCCCAATTACGAACAAGTACCTCCCACTGGTCAGCTTTCACATGTGGAGGAGGTCTAGAGATAAGATCTTCTTCCCTCTGGTGCTCATCATAGTAATGATGCTTGATATAAGACTTTCAATTCCTCCACATCTCATCAACCGATCTTAAATAGATTTCTCTATATTCACTACGGGCATTTGTGTTATCCTATAAAATTAAATTTAACAAAGTTAGTAATCATATAAAATATATGAATATAAAAGATAAAAATTTAGAATTCCTTCACTTTTGCACCTCTTTTCAAATATAATTTAGAATTAATACATAATTATAAATAAAATTATAATATATTTTATCTCCACCTCTTTTCAAATGTGATCTAGAATATGCTGGGGCATTTCTGTCCAAGATGCATATGTCAATAGGACATATGTCTCATTTTTCTCTATTACTCCTAATTGACTCTTGAACTTGTATTGGACCCACAAGGTTGCATATAAGTATCAAATACCAAAGAAAACTTTTGACCCGTGCCCCAGAACTCAATGCTGTGAGCCATGCCTCGACCTCTCCAGCTAGAAGTTGACTGACTCGAATAACCTAATCAGTATCCAAATATAATAATATGATAAGATAGTACAATGATTTTAACTTTACATTAGTAGAATAAGTGATTTTACTTGTAATATCTGATGGCTGTGGCTGAGATAATGTGGCCTCTGATGATGGATGGGTATTGAAATGTGTATACAATGATGGTTGTGGATGGCGTGTAGACTAGAAGCGAGGACCTACACGAGAATGCGGTGTAGATTGCTGTCTATCTGGCTGAGCATTATGTGCTGAAAGTGATTGTTGCTATGACTCATCATGACTGGACTGAGATGATAAATTAGCCTATAATCTATCCAACATAGATACACCATGTGTCCTCTTTGGAGCCATCCTATATGTAAAACATAAAAACCAACATCATCTTTATCTTAACTAACAAATGAACAATATTAACTAACAAAAGTAAACATAAAAAGTAAACATAAAAAGTAGACATAAGAATATAAAAGGGATATAGAATTTAACTAACAAATGAATAATATAACTTACATATAAATTTTCATAATTAACAACGGTCATTCACCTTTATCCATCTCAACATCATCATCGATGGATCTCATATCATCTATAGTTATTCCATCTACACCTTTTCTCGTCTAATGAACATCATCATCATGGTATATATTATCTCATCTAAATGTTGCTCGTTAAAAGGCTCTGCTTGAGGTACTGATTTAATATTATTTGAACTATCCTTTGAGTACATGTCAAACAAATCTCTAACTATCATCTTGAGAACAATACTCCATCCTGATTCTATAGGATCTAGAATATAGTATACTTATTCTGCTTGACTTGCTAGAATGAATGGTTCATTTGAACATCATTGTCATTATATAAAAGATGACTAAAATTGATAAGTGTCATCTTAAACTCATCTATCTTCTTCCCTTGATATCATCAATTCAATCACACTTAAATAGCACAAATTGCATATCATTGGTATATCAAATCTTGATAATATCTGTTGATCTTCTGTAATAGTATATCTCCAACACTTGTATGTGCCTTGATAACAATACCATGGCTTTGAGTGGTTCTCTTGTTATCCTTATCAAGTTTATGAAATTGGAAGCCATTGATGATATATCCACCATAACGTCATACAAATTGATCTGGATCTCTAGCAAAATACTGAATTTCATCTGAGTACTGAATTCCAGATGTTCTTACCTATATTCATTTAATACATAAACTTTAAATTATATAAAATTAATTGATACATAAAATTTGAATTTGAGTTGATAGAAAAAATTAAATATGATTAAGTACTTACATGCTCTCTCAACCATGTGTGAAAAGTTGATACATGCTCCTTTTCAATTTGATTATCTGATGAATGAGGCATTTATCTTCTTAAATACTCAATGTGCTTCCTATAAATATTATAAATGATGTCTTTAATAAGTATAAATTTGTTAGTATATCTTACAAGTTGATCATGAAACTTACATTCGAATGGAAGTTATGGCATCAACATTTTGCATCACATAATGATAAGCTTGCTCCCATGTGACTTCATCAATATATATTTTGACTTCCTTTCTAATGGGACAATCCGAATTATTTCCACCATCATTATTCCAAATCGATCGATTTGACCTAGTTTCAACATCTTGTAAATATCTTGAACAAAAATTCATACACTCTTCCATCAGGTATCCTTTGGCAATTAAGCCTTCTGGATGAGCTCGATTACGCACATAAAATTTGAGCAAAAGTAGATACCTATATAGAATATAAATTAGATAAATTTACATAACAACAAATTGAAATCGGAAGAGTATAACATGCTTCATTTTATACAAATAATATTATCTTCCAATAGGATATATCCACCTAAATTATACTGCTCTAGCAATGAGGTAAATGCTCCACTATATCAAAAAATGAAGGTGGAAAGATCTTCTCAAGATGGAAAAGTGTTAAAGCAATACGACCTTGATGCTAAATATATAGGTAAATACTCCACTATATCAAAAAATGAAGGTGGAAAGCAATACGACCTTGAATATACTCTAGGTTAGCCACCTCGTTTACCTTTGAGCATAATTACCTAAAGAAATTTGTTAACTCAATCAATGCCTCAACCACATCCTTAGATAATGCTTTGCGTACAGCTACAAAAAGTAACTATTACATCAAAATATGGCTATCATGGCTTTTTAATCTCCAAATACTACACTCCTTTAAATATACGCAGCGATTGATATTAGATGCATAACCATCAGGGACTCTAACATTTTTTAGAACTTTTAGGAAGATATCCTTGTTATTTTGGATATTGTAAAATAAGTTGGAGGCAAATAAACCATACCAAACACTCGTTGTCATGGATGCAATGCTGTCCTTATACCCATTTCTTGCATATCATATCGAAAATTTAAATTTCCTTGAATTTTTTTGCGACCCCCAATATTGTTCAAAGTACATTATCACATATATTCTTCTCAATGTGTATGACATTAAGATTATGCCGAATCAAATTATGCTCCCAATATGATAAATCAAAAAATATGCTCCTCTTTTTCCATCCAGTCTTTTTTCCACTTGAAGTGCCTTTTTGATTTTCTTCAATTTTTTTCTTTACAAGATCTTCCTTTTTATATTCCGTGAACACTCCATTCAATTGATTTAGTATATCAAAACTTGATAATTTAATAGGCCTCCTTTCATATTCTTCTTGACCATTAAAAGATACTCTATCTCTTCGAAATCTATAGATATTCGGTAAGAACCGTCGATGTCCTCTATAACAAATTTTCTACTATGTGATAACCATATTGATTCTAATTGATTGTAATAAGAAGGACATGCAAGTTCACTTTTTGTACTCCATCCAGACAAGTTTGCATATGCAGGAAAATCACTGATTGTCCAAAATAATGTAGCATGAAGTTGAAAAATCTCTTTTTTTGATACATTATATGTAAGTACCCCTTTCTCCCATAATTCATTTAGTTCCTCAATCAACGATTGTAGATAAACATCAATCTTATTGCCCAATCCTTTTGGCCCATCAATAAGGACAAAAAGAATAAAGAAAGATTATTTATAGACATCCATGGTGGTAAATTATATGGCATTAGAACAATAGCCTAAGTGCTATGAGCTATAGACATTGATCTAAATGGATTAAACCCATCAGCTCCTAAATCAAGTCTAACATTTTGACAATCTGCAGTGAAGGATGGATTCCGTTCATCCAAAGTTTTTCAGGCAATTGAGTCTGCAGGGTGTCTTTGAACACCATCTTTTGTTCGTTCCTCTTCATGCCATCTCATTAACTCTATAGTTTTTGATGACATAAAGAATTTTTGCAGTCTCGACTTCAATGGAAAGTACTGTACTTATTTTGCAGCAATCTGATTATTCTTAGCAGTATCATCATTTGAATCTTCTGTAAATTACTTATATCTAGAACTCTGATATATTTGATATTTATCATGTCCTTCATTTTTGCCTCTAAACAACATGCAATTATTGGGACATGCATCCCATGTCTCATAAGTAAAACCCAAATCCATGGTGATTTTGTTTGCTTCATAAGATGAATTTAGCAAGAGTACCTCTTTCAAAAATGTATCATTCAACAACTCTAATAATAATGTAAATGACTTATTTGTTCATCCACTTAGCACTTTCAAATGCAATAATCGAACAATAAATGATAGTGACGTGAATTTTCTATAATTTGGATAAAGTGAACGTTCCGCATCTTCAAGAAGTCTAAAAAAGTCTTTTATTTCTTGATTAGACCCCTCATGACCCTTATTCTCTATTAAATGATCAAATTCCATATTATCGTCTGACCTAGTAGAATAGTACATCTCTTTATGATATATCCAAATCTTATATATTGTCAAAAAATCTTTTGTAATAATATGTTGTTTCACCATATGCCGTCCTCAAGAAAATGATTTTTGTACTTCTTACATGGACAATAAATCTTTACATTGTCAGTCTGATTACCATATGCAAAGTTTAAAATTTATTGACCCCCTCAATATACGTAGGTAAAGCCCTTTCTTAAAAATTAATCCAACTTTTATCCATAACTACTATCCGTTGATGCTATCGTCGTTATGTATTCTCTGAAAATCATATACAATATTTTTTTATAAATATCGAAAAAAATAAATTTATAAAGAATAAAATTTATGAGGATAAATATTGAAAAAGATACAAACTTTCTAGTAATGTGAAGATGATCTCCTAAAACAAAAGAATAGTAAAACACTAAGTAAACCTTAAGCAAAAAATTTCGACTCATAACAACTTTCAAATTTGCCTATTGATCAAAATTACATAGAATTAACAAAATGACCTCTCTTTCCATACTATATTGATTCCAGCTACTGCTTACTTGGAGATTTCTAAACCTGAACCTCATTGAAAAACAAATATCTACAAATGAAATAAGTTACAGTAAGTAAACAGATGATTAAAATATAAGCATATCAGGGGCCAACATTGAAACATGGGAAGCTTAATGTGAACCATAGAGAATGGAAACCAAAAAAAATTGCTATTCAAAACACATAAAGGTGATAGTTGCACAATTACATGTATGGGTGTACTTTTATTTATAGCATAACATGAACTGCAGCCATAGCATATATTTGCATTCAAGAAAATTTCCACATAACTTTTTTCAGATTTTTTTTCTAATGCAACACTTTTATAGATGTTTTTCTGCGGAAAGCCATGAACATAGATAATGTAGTTGCAAATATTAACAAATTTGGATAACTTTTCGCCCTGGCTTCCCCATTTAGCAGTTATTAAAGATATAAGGTATATCCTCATGTTTTTTCTCTTTGCAAAGCACCAGATCTGGTTTAGTGGACCACAATATGTTGTGGTTGATTCACTCAATCAGCAAATACTGAAGAAACCTTCAACTGAGCTAGGCTGCCAAAAATACAAATAAATAGGCAACATGATATTAAGTTATTACTAAATGAACAAATGATGTGACGAGCATGTGAATTAGTAAAGAAATTCCAAAGCAGAACCTCTCCAATGATTTTGTGGTGTCAGGCATTCTTCTCGTCATTAGCAATAGGTCTAAAGTTTTAATCTTCATGCATTTGAGAATTAACTTCAGAAGTTCCACATAAGCTAACTAAAGAGAAATTATTTCAGGAAAGTATTATCCTCGAGACTAAAGCATGGAAAACAGTTCCTTTTTTCATTGAGAAAACAAGTATGAATGTTGGCCTATAAAACACAGGCTGCTCTTTAACCTGCTTCCCTTTACAATGTCTTGAACATGAACAATGTACAATATCTACAAACATAATTAAGTTGATAGGAAAAATGTTGAAACGAAAGGTACTATATGAAAAAATTTCATGCTATAATAAATTTGTCAACCCATGGAAAATCCCATCTAGTTTTCTATGCATTTGCATTTGAAGTGGAAATTACAGAAAGCATCATACAGGAATAGGCTAAATTTCCTCCTATTAAACAGTAATTTTATTCTAAAACATCAATAGATTTGTTGAACATTGGACCACAAACACCTCTAGCAAGACCCTAGTCAATAAGTAAAACAACACACCAAGCATTATAGACATCGGAAGAGTAGGCAATACCTTTCGATAAAATGCTAAACATAACAAAGTGATACCAAGTCCAGCTATAATAGCAAGATAACAAGCATACACTATCATGAAATCATACAGCGCCGCCCTCCCAACGAAGACACTATAAAAGATAAAATACCCCAACCCTAACTTGATCGCCCCAGACGAACCCAATCCAATTCCTTCAATGTCCTCTTCTCCACGACTATCTAATTGGGTCTTCCAAAAGGTATCACCGCATACGAGGGAATGATAAGAGAGATCAAGAAGGAGAGGGAGGGACCGTACCTGACAGTAGGAAGGTGGTGATCGAGGAGTCCGACGGATGTGGAGGGAGAGCTCCCCACTTCCTGATTTCTTTCATTTTTATGTTGAAAGGGTGGAGGGGCCGAGAGGATCACATCGAAGAAGGGACCGACCAAACCACCATCGGGCCGCCGCTAGGGGTGGAGGGGGAGTGAGGGGGGCTAAGGAGGAAGCTTAGATGCCGGCTAGGGTTTTGGAGTGGAGGAGATCGAAGGGGGGAGTTAGTAACTAATCTTTTTTACCATGATAAAATACCATCGCAAAAGAAAAAATATTATAAACATATTACCTACGATGCTTTGCCATTGTAAAAACCCTAGATTATTTATCATGGTACTTTGCCATTGTAAAATTGATCTCTTATTCGCGAAGGTGGCTTACCATCGCAAATAAACTTTTTACGACGGTAAATCAGTCGTCGCAAATAGTTCCATCGTAAAAATTTTTTTTCTTATAGTGTGATTTACTTATCTCACACAAGATCTGACATTGCATTTACTGTGAGTAGAGTAAGTCAGTTTATGTATTCTTCTCGGAAAGCACATATTGATGCGGTTTATAGGATCTTGCGATACTTGAAGAGTTCTCTTGGGAAGGGTTTGTTTTTTAGAATATTCTCAGAGGAATATAGAGGCTTTTATGGATGCTAATTGTGTAAGAACCTAGATTCTCTAAAACACCCCACATAGATCTTAAAGAAATAGGGTTGCATAGATTTTTTTAACAAAAAAGATAGAGAAGACTCCCATTGGGAGTCTTCTTTCCCTCGATTGACTCCCGATCGAAGTTGGAAACCACCACCAAGAAGGAGTTAAACTCCTCCCCACCAGCCTTATTTGTTGTGCAGTATTTTTAGATCATGAAAACTTGAAAACACCAACAAACCACACATGAAAGAGGTGGTACTAAGGTTTTGCTTGAGAAGGAAATGCCTCCCTTCTTTCAACCTTTGGAGGCGGTGGCTAGGGTTTGTTCCCCTCCTATGATGGCGTGCAACTAGAAAGAAAAAAAACAAGGGTTTTGAGAGAAAAAGATTTGATTCATTCCACAATGTTACACGTTACATATATATATATAGCCTATACAATGGGTCAAAATCCAAACCTAAAAAGTTTCCTGAACTAACCCAAATACACTCACCCAAATCCATGTACATTCATGGTCTGATCATGCACTCACCTCTGGAGTTAGTCCCCTTAAGACCCATCAAACTAGGCCTTAAGATCCTAGGAACAAACCCAATCCCAGACCCAAATAAAATCCTGCACATTTATTTCCATGACTCGAGTCGACTCAGTTAGAGGTCGACTCAACCACACTCGAGTCAGCTCAATCGAACCCCGAGTCGGCTTGACTATCGTGCCACTAGCGTGCCATGAATGCTGCTCTTTGTTTGGATTTCGAGCTAGCTCTCTCAGGGGTTCGAGCCGGTTCGACCTTATCCAAGTTGACTCCTCCTGGTGCCGAGTCGACTCCTCTGCTAGCAGAAGCCCTTTGTTTGGTTCTTTACTCCACCTTGCGTCTCAAGTATCTAGAGCCCCAACCAAGCTCCTCGAAGTCCTCACCAGTTCGAACCTCGAGCCTATGAAAGCTGTGCTCCGCCTCTACCCTAAGACCATTCTCATCCTAGTGAACCTGGAGTCTATCGTACTAACTCTATTTGTGGTCACCCCCAAGGCTATAGGAGCACCACAGAATCCCTACAATCTCCACCTTGATGCCGTCGAAGCCTTGGCGAGTACCACTCTTCATTGAGCTCTGATCCTCTGCATGACCCGACCAATGAGGAGTAAAGCCAACTGTGCAGACCTCCTCGGCATTGTAGTATATCTCAATCCTAGAGCTGTCCAAAAGACTTCCACCATCTCCCTTATGGCTGAAGCTCTCGTCCTACATCCGGGCACCTCTCCCATAGGTCTTGTCATCAATGGCTATGCCCATCGCTGATCCTGCAACTATTTCTGCTACTGCCTCCGTAACTCCACCTGTCGCACCACTAGCTACTCCACCTATGACTCCCAACCATCGTAGCTCTAGCGACTCTTCTTGTCGTTGTTCTAGTGACTCTAATCATCACTAGCCCAACAACTCTGACCATCGCTGCTCCTGCGACATGCTCCATCGTAGCATCAAAGATCCTAGAGTGACCGTGCTCCACTCCTCTACCTCCGATCTACCTATGGTCTGTGCTGGTGGAAGTCTCCTCATAGGTCTCCAGATCCTCTCCACATCCTGTCACTACCGTAGCATCTATTCTCAATGCATACACCTCTAGGCCCTCTCTTGGTGCTCTCTCACCATTGCCCGAGTGCCTAGGAGACTCCACCTCCCTCTGCACCTCTTCGTCTAGAGCCCGTGCCATGGCCATGGTCTTCATCATCGCCCGTGAAGGAACCTCTCTTCGGTGCTCCTCCTCCTCCATGTGTGGACATATTTGTGCTCGGTGCTCCACCTCCTTGTGATCCGACGACCCCATAATAGGCAGTTTCGATAAACATACCATCAACTACCCAGTCTACACTAACTGGACCTCCGATTGATCCTCAATGGTTGAAGCAATCACCTCGACCTCCCTGGACACAACAGATCCCTCCATTTGGTACAGATAACTCCTCAGCCTCCTCCCTCTCATCACAATCCTATTACCCTTGGAGACATTCAGCACCTTTGAATCACTTCTAAAAATGAAACCCTTTCCTTTAAGTATCCAAGTGATACTACGCTCCACTTGAGATCCGGGACATGATGCATATCTGTCAAAATCCGCACCTCCATCATACATCCTCAACCTGATGGAACCCACTTTTGCTACACCACAAGAGCTCCCATCTCTTAGTATCACTCACTACCCCTCATCCATCTGTGTATGAGAAGTGAACCACGTCAGATGAGATGTACAGTGATAAGAGTTAGAAGAGTCCAGTACCCATCGATCTATCTCCTCCTTGTGTCTAGTCGATAACATCAGAAGATCATCTGATACATCGCTCTCAGCCACTGCACTGGATGATTCTGGTCTAGAACTTTCTTCCCTTCCTTTCTTCCTTTAAGGACAATCTCTCTTCATGTGCCCTAGCTACCGGCACATATAACACCTTACCTCTCAGATACTCTTTGGAAAATTCTGCCTCCCTGCTGCCTCGCGTCTATCCTTTCCCCTCCAAGATCTTTCATCAGCCACCATGGCATCCTGAGGAAGCTCCATACTACCCCTCACCATCTGCTCGCTATGCTCGTTCATCTGAAGGACTGACACTATCTCCTCATAGACTAGTGTCTTCTTTTTGTACAACAGAATCGTCATCAACGGATCAAAACTTCTGAATAGCAAGCATAGCAACATCAGGGACTTGTCCTCTTTCTCCATAGCCACACCCAAATTGAGTAGATTCGTACTCAACAGGTCAAACCACTGAATAAGTCCTAACACATCTCTATCTTCTTCCATCCGAAGATTATAGAGTTATTTTTCAACATAAGCTTGTTACACATATTTTTTTCATGTACAGGGAGTACAACCTTGATCACAAACCTTTGGATGTCTTCTCTTCCAATGTGCCATATAGCACTGAGTCCACCAAACACTACCTGATCAGCAAACAGACCCTCTTCTCCAAAAACTCAAGCTCGATCTGTCATCCCCTCTGACTTTTCTTCCAAAGCCAAATCCAGTTCCTGAACCAACAGATCTTCCACCTTTGTCCTCCACATCAAGAAGTTTTTCTTCCTATTAAACTTCTTAAAATCAATCTTCAGCCTGCTGCTCATGATGTCTCAACACTGTAACCATTAACAATGCAGATCTGATTAAGAAAAAAAATACCATTGACAAGAAACTTTTGATCCTGGCGTCTCCTTCCTTCTCCATGCTCCACTTGGCACTGATACCAATTGTTGTGTAGTTTTTCAGATTGTGGAAACTCGAAAACACCAACAAACCACACACGAAAAAGGTGGTACTATGATTTTGCTTGAGAAGGGAATGCCTCCCTTCTTTCAACCTTTGGAGGTGGCGGCTAGGGTTTGCTCCCCTCTTATGATGGCATGCAACCAGAGAGAAAAGAGAAAATAAGAGTTTCGAGAAAGAATTCAATTCATTCCCTAATGTTACAGGTTACATATATATAACCTATATAATGGATCAAAATCCAAACCTGAAAAACTCCCTGGACTAACCCAAATACACTCACCCAAATCCTTGTACATCCATGGTCTGATCATGCACTCATCCCTTGAGTTAGTCCCCTTAAGACCCATCAAACTAAATCTTAAGACCCTAGGATCAAAATCCGATCCCAAACCCAAATAGAAATCCCGCACATCTATTTTTGCGACTCGAGTCGACTCGATCAAAGCTCGAGTCGACTCGACCACACTCGAGTAGGCTCGATCGAATCCTGAGTTGGCTCGACTGTTGTGCCACCAGCATGCCATGAAATGTTGTTCTCTATTTGGATTTCGAGCCAACTTGACCTGATCCGAGTCGACTCCTCCTGGTGTCGAGTTGACTCCTCTGTTGGTAGAAGCCCTTTGCTTGATTCTTTGCTCCACCTTGCAATCCAGGTGTTTAAAGCCCCAGCCAAGCTTCTCGAAGTCCTCACCAGCCCGAACCTCAAGCCCATGGAAGCTGTACTCCGCCTCCATCTGACCACTCCTGTCCTAGCGGACCTGCAGTTTATCGCACCGACTCCACTTGTGGTCACCAAGGCTATGGGGGTATCATAGAATCCCTACATATTTAAAGAGAGGAGACCTTCCCTCTCTTTTCCATCTAAAATCGAGGCCTAAGCCGGAGGTTCATCGAAGAATTTCCCCTCTTCTTCTTTTCGAAAGTAGCTCACTGTTTCTGATGGATTTTGGCCTAAATATTATCAGATTCTCCTTGTTCCACCTCGTCGGACCTAGGCAAGTCATTCAAGGTTTTATTTCTCTTCTTTTTCTAGCCCACTACCATTGATTGGGCCAATGAGTCATCAGATTTCACTAGGAACCGAGCCTCCCCTATTTTTGTTTTCCCTCTTTTCTTTTGCTAGATCGGCCACCATTGCCGAAGACGGCCTTGTTCTTGGTCGTGAGGGTCAAAACCACCCCAGTTGCAGCCATCAAGGCATTGCCAAAGAAGGTCATGGCCATGGGAAGGGGTGGGTCGACCTTATGTTCCCCTTCCCCTATTTCAACGAAGAAGAAGAGAAGAAAACTAGAGAAAGAAAAGAAAAAAAAGAAGAAAAAGAAAAGAAAAGAAAAGACAAGAAAGAAATAAAAATAAAAAGAGAGTTTCTCTTTCTTCTCTCTCTTTCATCTCTTCTCTTTCTACCTTCTCTCCTCTCTCTACAAGTTTTCTCCCTAATTTCTCTCTAGTTTCTCTCTCTAAAATTTTCTCTCTCTAGATTTCTTCTCTCTTCATGATTTTCTCTCTCTAGAATCTTATGATTAGTGGAGGGTCTAGATACTTAGACAAATCCAGATCTTGGTTGATCTAGGAGAGGTCCTGAACTAATGACTTTAGGAGTATTTCATAATTTTCTATCTTTAATCGCCATGATTTTAGGTTTGTCCATGATTATGTAAAGATGTAACTGATTGTACAAGAGGATGTTGAGTGGAATACCTTGATTTCAAGTTCATAGATCGAGATCGATCATTATATTTGAGTCAATCACGGATAGAGGTAAGGGTTCTTAGACACAAACATCAGTATATATATTTATTTTTGCACTACATGATTTGATTTTCTTATGACTGATATTTATAATTGTTGATATAAATATTGATATATTTTGTATCATATATTTGTACAAATAATGATGGTTTTCTTCTGAATGGTTTGGGCTATGATATCGGCTATTTAGAATTTTGGAAAGAATATAATATGATACAATATCCTTCCTCGTATAATTAAGACTTAATAAATTGGTGATCAAGAAGGGTATTTGGACTAGCCACATTAAACTGAAAATAGCCCCGCCACAGGTAAAAATGTGGTACTTGAGTTCACCACCATGGATGAAATCATGAATATTCTGATTTGCCACTGCGGGTGGAAGCACGGTTAGTATGGTTTGCTACTGTGAAAGTATGACAAGTATGGTTTGCCATGGCAGGCAGAATCATGGCTAGTATGGTTTGCCACTACGAGCGAGATCACAGATATTCTGATTTGTCACTACAGACGAAATAGCGGATATTGTGGTTTGCCAGTCACAGGCGGGATTGTGATCGTGATTAGTCCATGACCCTAAAGATAACTATTGATTGATTTAGATCATTTTAATAAGATGTAGATGATTAGACATAAAATCATAATTAAGTAAAAGGAGTTTACTTGATTAAAGAAATTTTTTTTTTATGCTATTGATATGTTATTCTCAAATTGTATTATTATTATACTGGTGTGAGTGTGTGGGGATTCTTACTAGACTGTTAAGCTCACCCTCCTCTATTTTTTTTTCTTCTCACAGTTGCAGGATGCTCATGATTGGCTATGGTTTGGATTCATAGATGAGCAGATAAATAGATAGAGCATTATTGATACATGATCGGATGATCGAAAAATTAAATTGTAATCATGCAAGTGTTATCAATTGTTATAAAATTAAATCATTATTATTTATAGATATTGAGGTATTGTAATACACTATAAGGCCTTGCATATTCTTTAAGATTTTATCCTAAGGAGTGTACAGCCATCACGTATCTGATCCGGATGCTGGATTCAGGGCGTGACAGAGTGGTATCAGAGCTTAGGCTAGTATGGTTTACCATTACAGGTGGAAGCACGGCTAGTATGGTTTGCTACTGTGGATAGAATCACGGCTAATATGGTTTGCCACCATGGACAGAATCACAGATATTCTGGTTTGCCACTATAGGTAGGATAACATATATTATGGTTTTCAGTCACGGGTAGGATCATGACCATGATTAGTCCATGACTCTAAAGATAACTATTGATTGATTTAGATCATGTTAATAAGATGTGGATGATTAGACATAAAATCATAATTAAGTAAAAGAAGTTTTACTTGATTAAAGAAAAAAAGTTTTCTTTTGATGCTGTTCATATATTATTCTCAAATTATATTATTATTATGCTGGTATGAGTGTGTAGAAATTCTTACTGGGCTATTAAGCTTACCCCCCCTTTATTTCTTTTTTTTTCTTCTCAAAATTGTAAGATGCTCATGATTGGCTATGGTTTGGATTCACGGATGAGCGGATGAATAGATAGAGTATTATTAATACATGATCGGATGATCGAAGGAATTGAATTTATAATCATGCAAATGTTATCAATTGTTATAAAAATTAGATCATTATTATTTATAGATATTGAGATGTTGTAATAAATTATAAGGCCTTGCATATTCTTTAAGATTTTGTCCTAAGAAGTGTACGGCCATCACGTATCCGATTCGGATGTTGGGTTTGCAGCATGATAGAGTGGTTTTAGAGCTTAGACTAGTATGGTTTACCACTGCAGGCAGAAGTGCGGCTAGTATGGTTTGCCACCGCAGGCAAAATCACGGCTAGTATGATTTGCCACCACGAGCGGGATAGTGGATATTCTGGTTTGCCACCATGGATGGGATCGCAGATATTATGGTTTACCAATCATGGGCGGGATCGTGACCATGATTAGTCCATGATCCTAAAGATAATTATTGATTGATTTGGATCATGTTAATAAGATGTGGATGATCAGACATAAAATCATAATTAAGTAAAAGGAGTTTTACTTGATCAAAGAAAAAGAGTTTTCTTTTGATGCTATTCATATGTTATTCTCAAATTATATTATTATTATGCTGGTGTGAGTGTGTGGGAATTCTTACTGGGCTGTTAAGCTCAGCCCCCTCCATATCTCTTTTTCTTCTCAAAGTTGCAGGATGCTCATGATTGGCTATAGTTTGAATTCACAGATGAGCGGATGAATAGATAGAGCATTATTGATACATGATCGAATGATTGAAGGAATTAAATTTGTAATCATACAAGTATTATCAATTGTTATAAAATTAGATCATTATTATTTATGGATATTGAGGTGTTGTAATAAATTATAAAGCCTTACATATTCTTTAAAATTTGCCCTAAGGAGTGTGCGGCCATCACGTATCCGATCCGAATGCTGAATTCGGGGCATGACATATTGGACAGGTTCTTTAACTGATCGAAAATCCACCACTGGCTATTGTACTTATGTTTGGGAAAATATGGTTACTTGGAGAAGCAAGAAGCAGAATATTCTATCTAGGAGCAGTGCTAAACCGAATATAAAGCCATGGCAAATGGTGTTTATGAGTTACTTTAGCTGCAGTGACTGCACCAAACATGTGGAGGTTGATCGGCACTTTATCAAGGAGAAGCTTGAAGCTGGAGTTAATTGTATGCCCTTTGTTCCCACTTTGCAACAAGCGGCCAACTTACTTAGCAAAGGGCTATCTTCTCATCTTTTCAATTTTCTCATTGGCAAGTTGGGCTTACTTGACATCTACGCACCAACTTGAGGGAGAGTATTAGAAGGTGAGTGAATATCATAATGAGTTGTCAAGATTATAACTACTCTGGTAAGTATGACCTCAAGAATTCTAAGATCAGATATCATGGCTATTATGGTCAAAATATCATGGCTATTATGATCATAAATATCACAGCTATTATGGTAGTGATTATTATAGATTCTAGGGTCAAATTTATCCTATCGTTAGACATAATTGTTTAGCTTCCATATGTGTGTGGATACAATTGTAAAGCTACCATAGTAGCTATTCCATTTTAGTCTATTTAAAGAGCTGTATTCATAAAATTGATTATGAAAATAAAATATTATCTTTTACAGCTCTTTTTCACAAAAATCTTGTCCGTATACCCACCATAAAGGTCAATTCAACAAATCGATACTGATACACCCTTTGTACAAAGTCTTGATTTGGTACTAGTACAATACACTACACCTGGTATGGAATGATACTCACCGAAATGACAAACCTTGGTCCAAACGGTTTAAAAGTTCATTTCGTAAAAACCAAAGCACTTAAACAATAAAATTTTGAAACTATGGTAAAATATTGGAAAACATATGTTTTATCTGATCTAGTTGTCATGCCTCAAACCACAAACTTGGGTTAACCACATGACACGACCATAGATCTCCTAGAGTGTAATTCTAGAGTATGTGTAAGGTCAGATAAATTTGAACCAAATATTTAGTTTGAGAGAAAAATAGTTAAGGCAAACCATATATTACATTCTTCATTAGAAATTAATATTATCTAAAAATACACAGTTCAGATACATCTAGTATCAGATATAAAACTTAACTACTACTATCTCTCACCAAAAAGTTCAAACTCGATCCTATCTAGCTAGATATTCTATAGTTCTAAAAGAATAAAATAACAATATAAGCTAACAGCTCAGTAAGGATTTTCTAAGCACATACACAAGCATAAAAAGATAACAATTCTTTAATAAATATATCCATTGAGAAATAATGGCTCAAACTTTAAAAAATTTAATAATTAAGTATTCATATACCCATCTCAATAATGATAATAGGAAGTTCATCAAATTTTAATATATAACAATTTAGATATATGCAATACTCCATCAATAGCAGCTATGATATGCTCATCATATCTAACCAGATCAAAAATTTCATTCGACCAATTTTTTTTTAACTGCTATTATTTATGTTAACATCAGTACTAAGCTATTATTTCATTCATTATTTTATTACAATGTGTAAAATATATCGGATCTAAATTTTTGACATTTGGATTGTTCATGGTTATACTCCTGCCCATAATTGGCCATACTCAAATACCACGCTCTTGTCTTGAGCGAGGCTATACTGATAATAATACCATATTCCTACCTATGGTGAGGTCATACTGATAAAAGTATCACATTTCTTTCCGTGATGATCCATACTAATAAAAGTACTATATTTCTATCCATGGCAAAGCCATACTAATATCGTAACTAGTCCAGATGTCTTGATTTTAAATTATTTTAAATTATTTCTTTATTTTTTATTATTAGATTATAAATTATATATATACTTTATTTACGTAATTGATAAAATTTGGGATCATAAAAAATCAAAGCTTGCAATACAATGCAAGTATGCAATGCCCATAATTTCTAGCATATGATATCAAATATTTATGATCAATACAAGTGGTTGTGATTAAAGATTCTTACCTCTAATAGCTAGCAAAATTCATCTAATGTGCCAACTTGAACCACCGCACACCTAAACATCCAATTAATCCTAAATCAACATTCAGTGCTAAGAAATTCAGAAATCACTCTATTTTCTAACTTGCATGGTTATGGACTAATTTTTTGATTTTTAAGATCCAATATACCAATTAGTCGATTAGTTTCGATTTGATCCACCAAAAACTTGGACTAAACCATTGAGTCACAATCAGATCCATTTGGTATGGTCAAAATATGGACTTGATCAAGTTACAACTTTAAGGTTGATCTTAGAGAAATTCTGACTCAATCTAACTCAACTCTTGATTAAATTTAATGAATTTCTCTAATTGATCTATATTTGTTTCTAATCTTAGGTCTAACCCAGTTAGAAGATCTGATTCATGCTAACCCATAACTCATTGATTTATGAGGTGTCTTAATCATCTTTCAATTTTCAAATCTAGATTACTTAATTCTAAATTATGTAAAATGTGTGTTTCAATTTGTAGAACTATTCTATTAGGATTTTAAGTGTAGCATACATCATATGTCATGCAATTTTCAGATCCTAAAATCTAATTTTCAAGTTTATGTTTAATAATTAAATATGCATAAATCTGATCTAAATATCATATGTACATCATATGTATCATGACTACTTTTAGATCACTACCGATTACATCATATGCGACCTATAATTCAGATTTAAAAAAATTTTATATCTAAATTATTTAATAAATTATAATTAATTATAAATTATTTTAGATCTAATCTAAATATATTTATGATTAAATAATTTAAATTTTTTTATTATTTTTTTATGAGACTTGATCATAGTAGCACCCCTATACGTCATAATAGAATCCATCAAATGGGCAAAAGAAAGACTTAATCTTTGCTTGCTTTTATGACCAGATGGTCTGATGATCAACCCAATTTGGGTATTGAACTATTAATATTAGAAATCTAATTTTTAATACTAATTACATCAACATGTATATTGTCAAACAATCTAAATGTGCACATAGGAACATGATCATATCAAATATGATATGCATCTAATCTAATTAGATCATGGTACCAGACATATATTTTATTTCAGATCTGAAACTAAGTTTATACAGCCTATAAATCAATTAATTCAAATATGAAATTGCATAGAAATATGTTCAATATATATATGATTGTATAGAAAAATTTTAGTTGAGATATGATCAAATATATACAAATGTGTTGCTGAAATCAAATCTGAAACTCTATCAAATAAATTCAGATCTGAGGTTGATTCAAACATCAATTTTTTCTAATCGAATTACATCACAAAAAATCTATCAAAAATAGATTTAAATTCATGTATAATCAGATTTTTATTCAGCATAAAAATCTGCACATAAATTTTTTGCTAAAAATAGATTTTCAGCAGACCAGATTCAGGGGCTGATTTCGATCGGATACTCTGGTTAAAATTAGATCAAAAATATATTGGAGATATCAGAACAAATCAAGATTTAATCATATCAAAAATTTTATTCATAATCAATTAGAAAAAATCAAAAAATCTTGAAATTAAACTATGCGATCATGACATATAGGCCTGGCTCTGATACTAGTTGAAAGAAAAATTTGTTCGATCTGATCGGATCGTCAGGATGCATCTGAAAAATCTTTTAATTCTATTAATTAATAACCTTGATAAATTATCTGAATCACAGTGGAATAAAGATCAAAATTTTCAAGAGAACTCGAATTCGATGGCTCGCGAGGTCTGAACGCATAGACCCTCTACTTTGTGCATATGCCAAGCTCTGCAGGGAAGAGAGATGATCAACCAATAGGAGGGAAGGAAGAAGCAACTTTTGAAATTAGATTTCAAACAATTGGAAGAGGCTTGGAGGAGAAGGAGGATGCCTAAAGTGGTGCTCAATTCCTAGAAGAGAACCCCCACATGCTAAGGGTCACATGCTAAGGAGGGGATGCCGAGTCTCTCTCTCTTCCTCTCTCCTTTTTCACACCCCTATACTGCCTTCTTCTTCTTATTGCCGCCCCATGTCCATAGCCCTCCTTATGGGCATTTAAAATCCTTAGTCCTAATTTAATTAGAACTCTCAAACTCCAAGTCCCACTTGGAGATCAGGTTTAATTTGTTTGAATCAAATTTAAACTCCTTATGCCATATAAAAAATCCAAACCATGTAGGAATGGCATCAACACTTGGTGCCACCTAATAGGTTACACCCAAGGAGATTGGGCATCCCATATTAGGCACCAAATCAGCCCATTTGGTCACCCATAATGAGAGATAAAGTCAGATAATTAAAGCCTCATAAAATACAAATCAAATTTGGCACATATTTGGGTTAATGCAATTCTAATTCGAATTCAATTCGAAAAGACTGCTATTCCTAATCCAATCAGGATTCAGCTTCATGTCCAACTTGGATATTAAATCCAATTAACCTTACCTAAATCAGATCTAATTAAATTAGATCTAATCTAATTTAATTAGAACTCGAATCCATTCTCTTAAAAAAGTTTTTGGATCATCGATCAGATCATTATCATCTCTGGAATTAAACTTCTACCCCATATCTAGTGCTAACTAGACATAGATAACTCTTTAATCCTATATGACCTATAAGTTAACTCTCAATAAAGCTAATCTATTTGTTCAATCAAGTCACATACTTCTAAATTGATTGCATAGATATAGGTCAACTCTTTCTACTTTGTCTGACTTTACGCGTGACTCCATAGGTTTGAACATTAAGCCGATAGCATAGAACTATTTCTATACTAATTAAAGTTACCATCTAGTAATGATTTTGATGTTCGAATAGGTTAAATGTTTGCAAGGTAACACTTAAGAATTTAAGAATATGATTATCGCATAATTCATCACTTTGACCTTAAATGCTCAGGATGATTTTTAGAGTTTAACTGTCAATCTTGAATTAGTCATCCATATTGTATTTCAATCTTTTTAAATCTTATAACCCATCACATGGATTGCCCTAGTTGAGGTCTTACTAAATTATAATACAGTGATGCGTCAACTCTTGAAATATGGAGGGTTAATTCCATCTTGATCCACATACTGACTACTTTAAGTACTTGACTGTATCTAAAAATCTTTCGTCATTGAATTAGAAATTCAGATAGTCCAGCATCAAAGCACAGTGTATCGCTTACAAGTCACCATGGTGGTCTCAGATCGGAGGAACACATATGCCCATATTCTTCACGAGCAGTCCTTGACAGCAGAGTACTCTGTAGATGAGTCACTTGTTCTATGACGATGTACTCCTACATCTTACCTATATGCTATATTAGTGTCTCTATACTTCTTGGTTAAGAGGACAACCAGTCTATATGGCACATAATGACTTACTCTTGATAAACATCATCATCTCTTAATGATGTATCATTTGGTCGCGAACATATTTAAGAACTATTTGATAAATCCTCCTTTATCGATTGTCATATAGTTATAAGGACTTCATCACAACATTAGAGTTCTATAAGAAAGATATACACCTTGTGATGAATGATGTCAAATAATATTTATTAATTCCTAATTTATATATAAATTTTAAAGAGCATAATCATCCAAATGATTGGCTTTAGGATATATTTTCTAATAGTATGTATATAACCGACGTCAGTTATTTGGAGATACTAGACCACTCTCTCCATTTAGTCAACCTGAATTTTTTCTTAAAGCTATACCAACCTACCCTCATTTAAGATGCTAGAATTTATTTCTTAGAACTTTAGTGACCCTAGCCATCTATTTTTTGAATCTTTAGGATATAGCTCTCATATATCTTGTTTATTTTTTATGTTTAAAATAATAAAATTTAGATCACTTTCATAATCATGTTTTAGCAAATTAATAAAATATAACTTTTTATTAAACTTAATGTATTTGATGTGTCTACTTATTTAATGATTATCCTTATTTGCTTAATTGAATATTTGTCTTGTTTATAAAACTAAGGGGATGAACCAAGATAAATGAATCTTATGGCATTAACTATTAAACTAAGGAAGAATTAAGTAAATCAAGCTTTCGAGCACTAATTATGAAAAATAGAAGGAGAAAATATTATTTGAGAAGTTATCTTGGAATTTTAATAGGATAAATCATTATTAATCTAGGAATAGAAATTATTGATAAATATTTAAACCTTGCTTATTATGATCAATTTAATGTATTTTGAAGAAAAATCATTTTTAAACTTAAAAAAAAAATTACTGGTGAACTTGTGTATTTTGTTTATTTTGATATACTTGAGCATCTATGTAGTTTATTTATTTTATATAATTTGATTATCATCCCTATTAATTTAGTTAGATTTGATTATTTCAAGAAATGAATTTGATTTTGAATTTAATAAGAGAAACCAATTTTGATTTATTTTGAAAGATTATTTATTTCTAAAAGAGAATAAAATATTTGTACTTTGATTTATGCTATTATGTGCTTTTGATCATTGAACTTGTTCATCCATATTTGTGCTATCATGGTTTGATCCTTTCTTTATTTCTAACAATTAATTGGTATCAAGCTAAATTTAAATCACATTTTTATGCTTTATCATGATTGATCATTTTTTTAGTTGTAAAACTTACTCTTCTCTAATCATTAAATGGTATTAAAGTTTCATGAAAATCAAAATTGATCTGAAATTTAGTTCAAGTGATATCAAATTTTATTTTGAGAGAGTTATTATTGGTATCAGATTTTATTTTCTAAATAATTAATATAAATTTGATCATTTTCATAATTGGTATCAAGAAAATTTATCTTAAAATTTTTTTCAAATTTGGTATCAATAATATCATTCTTGCCTTATACTTTATTAAGTTAATTTTGATAAAATAATTAAATATTTTATCTCAAATTTATTTTGCATTGATATACTTTTGATATGGTATCATTTGAGATAAATTCAAAAATGAACTTGAATGAATTGATATTTCTTAAAGAAAATAAAGAGATTAAAAAAAATATCTTATAGCTAATTTTAATACTCGAAATCCTTAAAAATTGAATGGTCTATTTTTTTGAATTTTTAAAGCTCGAAGCTATTCCTTAACTAAATTTAAGAATCATTCTTTTTGAATCTATGACTTTGAGAAAAAGAAAATGCACTATTAAAATTGTATTTTATGAAACCAACCAAGTTAATTTTAAATTCAAAATGAAGGAGAAAAGTGCTTTTCAGAATTAGTTTTAAGATGAAATTAAAAAAATATTTTGCTTCATTGATTTATTTTTGAGAATAAATTTGAAAACTTCAAATGGTGTTTCATTTGATATCAAAAAAATCTTTCAAAGAAATATTATTGTTTTGATTTTCAAAATAATTGATATAAAACTATCTTCTTCTCAAGCATATTTTGCCTAATACTATACCTTGCTTTGATACATTTTTGACATGATAACTTTCGAGACAAATCTAAAAAAATGATATTCTTTAAGAACTTAAATAATTAATACTTTTCAAAGAAAGAAAGCAATGAAGTTTATCCTATGCTTATCCATAATCATGGAAAAGTTTTAACACTCTGAAATTCTTAAAACTCAAGCTCTTCCACAATTGAATTTGAGAATTTGTTTAATACATCCACCATTATTCAAAAAGAAAGAGATGTGCCTATAAATCTACATTGATCAAAAGAAGAAAGATAGTTCTTTTTGAATAATTACTATTTGGATTGAATTTCAAAATATTTGATACCAAGAAGAATTAAATTGATTATTTTCTACTTTAAATGGATTGTTTTTAAAAGAAATAAGTTCAAACTTCTTTCAATTTATATAAAATAGAATTTCTCAAGAATACTATTACAATTGGTTTCCTAATTCTCATAATTGGTATCAAATAGTTTATTCTTACTTTAAATTCTATTGTTTTATCTTTTGGCAAAAGGAGAAGATTGTGTTTGTCTTAAATTTGGTTTTGTATAGCTGATATGATATCATTTGAGATAAATTCAAAGAAAAAATCATACATTTTCTAAACTTAATTAAGTGATATTTTTTAAGAAAATGAAGATCTAAATTTAAACAAAAATCTCTCCATGATTTGTTGATTTTAATTCAAAATAATTTATCAAAATAATTTGATATGAATTTAATCGATTCATCTCTTTGATCAAAAGTTAAATCAATTAATATCATAATTTTTCACTTGCCTTGAACACTATCTATTTATCATTTGGCAAAATGAGAAGGATGCTTTGTCTTAAATTTATTTTGTATTGTCCTATCTTTGATATTATTTCTTGAAATAATTCCAAAGATTAATATCTTTATGCATTAAATTAAATATCTCTTATGATTTGCTTTGAATGATCTATTCAAAATTCTTCGTATTGAAAAAGTTCTATCTCTTGGATCTTTAAAGCTTAAAGCATGTCCAACTGTATTTATGAAATATTCTTGTATTCTTACTTTTGAGAATGAAGAGAAGTGCTATCAAGCTTATATTGCTCAAAACTTAATTGATACAAAACTAGCCAAACTTGAATTAAATTTGATACATATTTTGACTCATTTAAAAAGGGGGGCAAAGTTTCAAAATCTATATTATTCAAATATAGAAAGTTAAATTTGAAAAGGGATGTATTTTGAATTTGAATTGATTTTGATGATTTAAGACAACTGTATTTATGAAAATATTCTTGTATTCTTACTTTTTGATGCTGTCAAAAAGGGGAGAGATGTTATATTGAGTATATGCTTATTGAGTTTATGTTTAAATTAATTACATGCTCACATGCTTCATGTTTAAATTAAGTATATGGGAGAAAGATATGCTTAAGATATAAAATACTTATTTGCTTGCTTGAAATGTTTATATAAATAAGTATGTTTAGATATATGCCATCTTGAATATTGGTATTTAATTTTGGTGTCAAAACTTACAATGAAAATACTTTGATAAATCTTATTGGAACATTCATGAAGTATGTTCTTGTAAGTGCTTACTTATTCACCTCATGATTCATATTCATATTGATAAACTTGTTGAAGCACATTATACTTTATTATGCATATACTCATAGTTTTATTATCATCAAAAAGGCAGAGATTGTTAATCTTATGATTGATTTTGATGATTACAAAATATTGAGTGATTATTATATAATCATGTGTTCATAAGTGAATATTGGATTTTTTAGGTGCTTAAAATGAAAAAATTATTGTAGAAGAAATTTTCTCAAAAGAGTGATGATTAATGATCAAATGAGACTCAAATAAGAAATTTTTGGAAGCCTAAATACTGTAAAAGACTTTAAAAATCAAGATGCAAGTTCTCAAAGATTGAAGATAAAAAGCCCTCAAGCAGAAAATATGCATAAATTTTAGTTGACTGTCAACCGAGTCGATTCAAATTTTATCTGAGTCGACTTAAGTTGAAATAGTGAAAAAAAATAATTTGGGCATGCTAAAATTTTAACCGGCATGTATTTGAGTCGACTTGAGTGTCATCAGAGTCGACAGACACTCGAGTCGACTCAAAGAAAAAGGATAAAAAATTCAAATAGACTCATAAAAATTCGAGCAGACCTTCGAGTTGGCTCAAATATCTGAGTTGAAGTTCTAAGAAAAGATAGAAAGTCAGATTTTTGAGAAAAGATTCGAGTAAACTTGCAGACATCTTTGAGTCCTATCCAAGTTATCTCGTATCCTATTCGAGTCAACTCGAAGTCTAACGACTAGTTCTATAGAATTTCAAAAGTATAAAGAATTATTTCTAATGGCTAATTTTTATTTCTAACAGCTAAAAATGGCTAGTTTGGTTCTAAAAGAAATAAAGGCTTTCAAAATTTAATGAAGAATGAAGAGAAGAAGATTAAAAGAGGAACATATCATGTTTATGTGAGGATTATTGAATATCCTTGAAAGAAGAAAGAGAAGAATTAAGTATAGAATTTTCAGTGTGCTTTCAACAGACTTCTTTTCCAACTTCTTCTACATCCTCTCAAGCTTCCAACAAGAGAAGTTCAAGCCTTAATCAGGCAAAGAATCAACAACTTCTCTGAGCTTAAAGAGTTTATTTTTTATTTTTATTTATGCTGAAATTCTATCTTTTTATATTTTTATTTTCTTTACAAGTTTCTTTGGGAGAAAGAAACTTGGAGTAAAGGTCCGTTTAAGTCTAAAATTGAATATTGTAGATTTAGTTGGTGAGCCCATAAAACTAGCTAGGTTGATTGTGAATCAAAAAAATAATCAGGATAAGATTTTGGATGGTGATCTCAAAAAATCAACTGGATTTGTTTGTGAGTCCGTGTAAAACAAATGCACTACAATCTGAGAGATTATAGTGAAATTTTTAAAGAGAGCTTAGGGAATGAATGTAGATGTAGGGTTGCACTGAACCACTATAAGTTTGTTGTGTTTATATTGTGTCTTATTTTGTTCATTTTACTTGCTTTACTTACTTGCTTTGTACTAGTTTAATTCTTACATAGCTTCACTTATTTTTTAATTCCGTTTGTTGCATATATCATACACAACACAATCACTGAAATTAATCTCATTAGAAGCACATATTTGCTTAAAGTCTAATTTAACAAAATTTTAAAGAATCCAATTTACCTCTCTCTTGGGTTGTTATTTTTTGGACTATACTGTGAATATATATGATGTCTTGAACAATATATATAATTTTTAAATCTAATATGATATTTTTTTGTTATTATAACTAATAAAAGTCATATAAGGTATTAAAAATCATATATATTATTAAATTATATATATATATTATTCAAGATGTCATATTTATTGACAAAAAGTCAAATATATTATTTAGGATGCCATATATATTGATAGAAAGTCATATGAGGCATATATATTGATAGCAAGTTATAGATATTATTTAAATATCATATATATTCATAAAAAGTCATATAAGATACTAGAAACTATATATATTATTTAGGATGTCATATATATTCTTAAAAATTATATATATTATTCAAGATGTCACATATATTCATAGAAAGTCATATAAGATATCAGAAAGTCATATATATTATTCAAAATATCATGAAGATATAGAAAGTTATATATATTGTTCAAGATGCCATATATATCTATAAAAAATTATATAAAGAGTCAACAAGTAATAATACTATTCTTTTTTTGTTCCATAGAAGAAAAGATATTTTTGTTATGAAAAATCTAATAGAAAAATTGCTGAACAATATTTAATGTCTATCCTATTATTAATTATGCTATGTGGATCTATGTGATTGGATGGTGCACTTTACGTCAATTTTGTTACACTGCACATGATGCACAAAGAATTACTCTCTACATATTAGGTTGGGACTAATTTCATTAATTTTGACCCAACACAACCCAATCTCTACATTATATAGGTCCATTTTGGAGCTTCTTGTTACTAGGCTAGCCTGACCTAGCCTAAATGTGATATGAAGAAAGTATTTCAAGTCAATTCTTTTTTCCTAAATAAGAACTCAAAGTAATTACTACGTTAAGAAATGCCAGCTGTTGAGGTTATTAACCTCTTGAAATAGATTTTAGCTCCAAATGGCATCAATCCATGGAGTTTTGACCATGTTAGCAAATAATTTTGTGACAGTCAAAATTCAATTTAATTAAGAAGTAGAACATTTTTTTTTGCATGAAATCTTGTTACTGAACAAACATAGACTTAAACCTGAACCAAACCTAAATTAGAGACAAATATTTGGTTGGTTGAGTCCAACATGACTCTTACCAAATACAAATGACCCTCTAAAGTCTAAAATATTTTTCATAGATGCAACCTAGCTCAACCTAATCATTTACTGGATTGGGCCAGTGTCTATTATCAAGACCTATGCATGAATCTTGGTCGAATCAAGCATGCCATTGTCCAACCCCACTCATTTGTAGCCCTAGTATCCCTCTTATCTTTATCCAATTTGTACATACCTGTTTAGTATCTTGATCTATCCATGTATGGATACCAATTTGATAGATGTATAAGTATCTTGATGTAGTGAAGTATTACTTTGACATAGTGAAATAAATTTAAGAGGCTAAATGAAAATTTTGAAATTTTAGATGAAAAGTGTTTCCTGTGGAAAGTTGGAGGAGTTTTATTGTGATTTTCCCTAAAATCAATAAATAATCCAAACAATTTAGTAATCGCCTATGCTATGATTATTGACTGGGATGACTTGAGAAAAATTGGATGAGCGGCTCTGTGTTTCCCTACATTTGCCCGTCCATGACAATAGATTGAGGGTAAATTTATTGCAAGATCGGGCACGAGACAGGAGACTCGAGAGGATGAGAGGTGACGTTGCAAGGTGAGATTCCTATTGCCACAGGATGATGCCCCGAGTAGGTCTCAGGTCAGAAAAAGCACGGCATATGATGGAGATAGGATTGAGTGGCCTGGTTCAACTCCCATGTTTATCCATCCATGATCAGTAAGTGATTGCCCCAGGGCATGGGGGTGAGGAGATCCAGAAGCTCTCGGAGTTAAGAGGAGGCCGAATATCGAGTCGAAGTGGAGATTGTTAGGATTTGATATCTCAAGATTCAATCCATATTAAGCCCATAGTGAGGTTTGCGATGAAAAATGAAGTCCAACGAGACCAAGATCACCTCAAACAGAGTCCAGATGGTCGAGATACATGCTTTGAAGCTTGCCGAAACTCGAGGTGATGGAGGACCATCGACGGCCGGTGGAGTGGCGGCGGTGGGCCGGTGGAGGTGGATGCCGCCCAGTGCGCGGCAGCGTGCGGGCTAGGCATGCAGGGTGCGGCCCGGCATGGGGTGGCAGCCCAGGTGCGGGCGCACCGCCCGGCCCAGGCACGCGCGCACGAGGTGCGACCCGGGCCCAGACGCCCGATGCGGTGCAGCCCAGGCCAGCACGTGCGGCCGGCCCGGCCCAGGCCCAGGCACCACGCTTGGGGCCTGTACCCCGGTCTACCGTGGACCGGATGGTCCACGGCCCAGCGCATTGACCGCGTAGGCATTTCCCACGCATTTTTTGTGGTCCATGGCACTATTTTGTGGATCGAAGCATGATCGGACGGCGTGGGTTAATCTGAGACTCGATCTGACAGTTCAGGGACTTAATTGGGCTTGATTAGGAGTCTTAAACCTAATCAAACTCAAGTTTAAGCCTATAAAAGGCCTGTTGGGAACAGTGGCCTGTGTGTGGCTTTTTGTTCGCGAATAGAGACCCGACGATGGCCTGGTGGTCTCGTGTGGGTGCAGAACCCAAAAATCTGATAGAGAGAGAGGGAGCAGACATCGTACGTTAAGAGAGAAGGAGCAGGGCTCTTGGACAGCGGACAACGGTCGCTTCAGGGGTTCAGGAGGGTCTTCCAAGAGAGAGAGCTTTTGCGAGGAAAACTTTCTGTGAGAAAGAAATTGGATGTACGAGGGTTGAGGATGAGATCTCCTCTTGTAAAATTTCTTCTTCATAGTGAAGTTTGCATGCCCCGTGGAGGTGAGCCCTTTTATGGCTGATCCACATATTTTGATTGTTTTATTTATTTCTTCTTTTTTCTGCTGCATCGTGCAGTACCGAAAAGATCTTGGGAGGTGATGTCCTAGCCAGACATCCACCCAACAAATGCATATTGAAAAGTGGTTGGATAAAATACTTTTATATTATGATATCTTAGGCCATATTATGACAACTTGGACCATATTATATCACAGGATGTCATAATTTTTTTCAAAAGACAGAAATATTTCATCATACAAATTTTAAAGAAATACTGATTTACAGGTATTAAATGCACGTTAGAAAATGATAACTACATGGACTAATCGGATAAGATGGTGTACTCTACGTCAGATTTTCTACACCACTTACGGTGCACAAAGAATTTTTCTTCTAAGAGCCTATCTGAACCCAACTTAAATCCCAACGATTGGGCAGTGGGAATTGAGAAAAGACCCATGGAGCTCTTTTCTTCTTCCATAGGATCTAGGCTAGATGGCATTTAGTTAATACTAGGGCATAATTAAATAGACAATCCAATTCATGAATCCTATATAATTTCAATCCAATCCCGTAGAAGGATCCAAACAAGCCCTTTGTAGGAAGTTTAATCAGAACCTTTATCATATTACCATTCAATATAGTATTTGGTATCCCTTTGTAGGAACACCAATGGTCACATCCATATTGTATTATTAAATAAGAGAGGAGAGGAATTTGCCAATTTAGACTACATTGATCAAATTTTATGACCATAATACTCTTAGTTCTCTCTTCAATTACATATATGAGAAAATATAATTAAAGCTAGATATACAATCATGTACACTTCCATTTATTCTGCATCTTATCTCTAATGTACTGTTATAAACATGTATTTATCTAAACATAAACTAACTAGACTCTATATAAACCCATCTCATCCATAGCTCAAATGTATTGAACTTTAAAAGAAAAAACTTAGAGAACAAAATTGACATCTTTTCTCTAAATCACATGATTTTTCTCCCTTATCACTCAAATCCTTGAGCATTTTTTGGTAAATTTTTTGTAGCATGCTTTGCACATGCTTGGTTTCTAATATATATCATGCACAGGGACGGACTACACTCCTTTTAAGTCACAAGCAAAGAGGATATCTATACTCTAGTCCAAGATTTATAATTAAGCACCCAAATTGAAGATCCAAATCATAATCTATACAGCTAAAGATGCCTAACAACAAGAAATTACATATCTTAGTGGTATCTAACTTGTGCATCAAGTAGACAAAAAAATTGACCATACTTGCAATGCTAATATGCTAAAATATGTGATATAGCATTTAAATAATGAATCTATTTTAGTGATCACAATTTACATATGGAAATATTTATAGATTAAAAATCAATAGGTTTTCATGCTTAGATTGTAGCAAAATATGGTCCCATATCATATTAGCTGTCCATTTTGTGCCCACTTGATAGATACATTGGAGACCACAAAAAATATGACTCTTGATTTTTATGATCAATATAGTACATCTTAAATTAACATGCCCAATTATTGATTTTGAATCTAAGAAAAGTATATACCTTCTTGTCTAGAGAGCAGCAAAATCTATGTTGTTATGCATGTATGTATGTATCTATCTATCTATCTATCTATCTATATATATATATATATATATATATAT